>WEIV01024718.1:240689-262541 GCA_013390005.1 Calyptomena viridis
TGCTGTAACTGAACATGGTCATGCCTGTCACGTTGTAACTGAGCAACAGTGAGTGTTCATCCCCTAGTTCCAAACATTTGAATTTCAGTGTTCTAGAAGAGGGACCTTAACGTAGACTTAGAGGAACTAGGTCAATCAGTTTTGGTTTTCCTCAAGGAACACAAGAGATGAGAAACAATTTCTGAACATTTGTATTGAGAACATCTGGCATGTTATGATTTCAGTCCAAAAAATGTCTTTTACAAATCAAAAAATGAAATTTTTTTTTAAACACTATTATTATTTATTTGCACTATTTGGATGTTCTACTTGAGTACTTGGCCCCCATTATACCAGGCACTCAACTTCAAGAGACTTTTATGAAGTTATTTTCCTTCATAAAAGGAGTTGATCTTGTGCATGGAGTTCAGGTATACATTGAGTACCTTACAAGGGGTCATTTCTGAACTTTTAATTTAATTTCACTGCATAAATCTTCCCATGTTTCTCTCCCTGCTCTCCATTGCCTGAATCTGTGTTCAAAGAGTTTGAATGCAGAAGCAAGTTATTTCAGTAGGGTAAGAAATAGATTAATGAGAAAGAGTCGTTGTACAGGAAGAGCTGGTTTTAGGTAACTAAGTTCCAATATTGTCGTGTAAGGTTTTCCTTGAGAAGTCACAAATTATGAACTGATATTTGAAATATCCCAGGTTAACTGGAGTCATGACATGTGAATGTGATTTTCATGAGCTATTCAAAAACAACCTCTTCAACTGGCACAGTACTGGCTAAACCACTTTAAGGGCCCTTCCTCTGGTCTTTCTTGACCAATGCACAAATAAAAGGCAGGAAGAGGAGGGACCTTAAGTCAGCATTGTTGAAAGTATGGAATGGCTATTGACAAGTTTGAAATACCTGGAATGAAACGGTATAAATGTGCAAATGTCAATGTCTTCTGAAAGACTTTTTGCAACCCTACCTGGGTCTTGGCTGAAAAGACAATGTATGCCAGGAAGGTGGGACCTCCGGGAAGAGAAGCTTCTCCCTCCAAATTACGGCGGCTGTGAAATTATGCAGAGGTGCCGCTGTCACCGGGGACAAATGACTTCTTTCCGCAGCCTTTAAGGCCGGCTCTGCTGAACTAAAACCAGCCGAGTATCCTCCCCGCCTCCCCCCGCCCAGGCGGCGGANGTTTTAACCGAAAATGGAGACCGAAACAGAACAAGACAACAACCAGACAGTAACACAGACAAGTACCACCCAAAACCAGTGCCCCAGAACAGCAGTTCGCTCCGCGGGCAGGAGGTGCTGCTCGGGGGCTGCTGAAGGCAGCGCGCTCAGGGCACAGGGGCTCGGGCGGCACCTCGGGCAGGGGGTCCCGCTGGCGAGGCCGCAGTGCCGGGGGCGGCAGGGCGGGCACGGGGCACNCCGTAACACTGGGTGGATAATTTCCATTGCTTTAGTGTTTTGACCCTACTTTTAATTACTGTCGTCTTCTAAATATGATTTAGTGTCTACGAAAGAGTTTGTCACGCTGAATAAGCTGGTGTTTCATACGGCTCTGCTGCTCGTTAGGGTAGTTAAAAACAAACAACTAGGGCTTTTTTTTCTCAAAACCAAAGTGGAAGCAAGAATTAAAAGGGGACAGAGGGTCATACTACTAGTAGATAACTAAGTTAGAACTTTCTTTAATGTGCTACCCCTTTGTGTATCGATTCTTCAAATGCAGCTGGGCAGCTTTGTCAGCTGAGCAAAAACAGCCAGTGGTTATTTGTGCACAATCGTTAGGGAGTTTCATCTGTGGGTTCCAGAAGTTGGTGTCCTTGACACATCAAATGCTCTCAACTTCCATTAATTGCTAAATCAGGGAACGCAGTACAACAAACCTGATCTAGTGCGGCATTTGCAATGAAAAGGGTATATTTTTTCAAAAAGTAGTAAATGTGGTTTTGTTTATAGGGAGGACAGGCAATTAGTAATGGCCCATTATTACTTAAGTCGATAGGAATGGAAGAGTTTCATTAACTATTCAGACCCTCTCCTGCTTCCTCCATCATTGTTAGCATTTAGAAAAACTGGGTTTAGCTTCGTCCCAGGCAGAAAGAGAGGGACACTGGGGAGGACAAAGGAGTGTGGGGAAGGGAGTAACAAAAAATGCACAGATGTGTAGTGATTTCGAATGAATTATTGTTATTAAGACATAGATCACTTTTAGAGGATAATGACCACAACCAGAGGCAAAGCTGTATAAGCATCAAATTTGCCATTAACATTCCAGGAAATGCACCAGTGCGAGTCATTAATGAAATTATAACCAGTTATTTGGTGGGAGAGGAATTAGTGAGGCAAGAGGGATATTTTCTTTGTGGTGCCATTATTTTCACTGACCAGCACATAAAATTATTTTTGTTTCATGATGCTGCATCAGTGTTTAAACATCTGTAGAGAAAGATGCACAGAAGCTTTTTGAAATTCGTTCAAAGCTCCACGAATTTTTAGCATTGTTGCAGCAGGAACAGGAGAAACTCCTAAATTTTGCATGTATTGTCAGGGTTCCATTTGTCAGCCTTCTGTTCTTCAAACACATAGCTTCACTCTGTTCTGAACAGTTTTGTTATTTCAGTATATGACTGGCAAAAGACTCCCATTAGCCTTAGCAGTATGTGTTAACAGGCTGTGCAAAGGAAGGTATCCCCAAAACTCCAGGAAATGGAAAGACTTAGGAAAATTTATTTTTCAAAGGTGAGAACACTAAACATAATGGTGTGTACACTGGGCATGAAAGAATGCAAAACTTCTTCCTTTCTGAGCTTTTTTAATAGCTTGGTTGGCCCCCTGTTGCAGGGGCTCCAAGGTTGTCTGTGAAAAAGTTATCTTTTCAGGGAGTTAAGTGCTCTGCAAGGCCAGAGAAGGAGAGATATCCAAGCTGTTTGTGGGGAAAATTAAAAGGATGCCTCTTCCAGGCAAGAAAGACCTCTAAGCAAAATGAGCATTAATGTTGTGGGGAAAAAAATGGTTTTCTGCATTTACAGGCTGCTTCTTATTATTCAGATTATCTGGGCATAACAAAAGTTATGTTTTTAGGAAAAAAAGATTATATCCAGTTTGTTCTACTTGGGCTGAAAAAAATAAGTCTTATATATTACAGATCAGTCTACACTAGTATCCTGGTTTTGGCTGGGATAGAGTTGATTTTCATCTTAGTAGCTGGTACAGTGCTGTGGTTTAAATTTAGTATGAAGATAATGTTGATCACTCACTGCTTTTAGTTGTTGTTCAACAGTTCTTACCCTAAGCCAAGGACTTTTCAGTGTCTCATGCTCTGTCAGGGAGCAGGGAAGGAAGCTGGGAGGGAGCATGGCCAGGGCAGCAGACCCGAAATGCAAACAGCACAGAACATCGTGCCTGGGATAGAAACAGGATGGGCTGGTGGCTGCTTGGGAACCAGTCAGCAAGTGGTGACTGGTATTGTGCATCACTTGGGGTGGCTGCTTTGGTTTAGTTTTATTCCTCTCTTCTTGTTAGCTCCCTTCTCATTGCAACTAGTAGTAGTAATAGTAGTAGTAGTATATTTTACTTTATTTCAATTATTAAATTGTTCTTTTCTCCACCCATGAGTTTTACCTTTTTTCTGATTCTCTTCCCCCACCCCTCAGGGGCAGGGAGGGGAGAATGATTCTATGGTACTTAGCTGCTGGCTGGGGCTGAACCATGAGAGTTAGTTTTGAACAGACCTCCACCACCAATGTTTTGTGAGAGTAATAATACATTATATTTAATGTGCAGTGCTTTAAATGGCACAATCTAAGAGCCAAGGAAAACCAAGAAGGAATGTACTCTTCTATAACACTTCACATTTTTCAGAGTCTGCACAAGCAGTACTGCTTTTTGATAAGGAGTTTAGAGGCAGCATCCACTTCTAAAGACTGAAGAAAGTAAGTACTGTCTTCTTGGCAAGAGAAATAGTACCTCAGCTGTGCAGTGCAGTACCTACTCTGTCACTGGTGGAATGACAGTCAAACACTGGTGTCAGTCACAAGCCCTGAGTCTGCTAATTATGCAAGAGCAGCACTGCTGTTGATAATTTTTCCAAAACAATTTTTTCCTGAGAAGGAATGTGAGCATGTAGAGTTGAGGGAAAATTTAGTCAGGTTTAGTATTTCCAGAGTAAATTCCAGACTCGGTATAATAATCAATAAATACTAACACTACAGAATCACAGAGTGATTGAGATTGGAAAGAACCTTTGGAGATCATCTGGTCCAACCTATTGCATCAAGCAGGACCACCTGGTACCAATTGCCCAGCACAGCATCCAGAAAGCTTTTGACTGTTCCCCAAGATGGAGAGTCCAGCAGCTGTCTGGGCAACCTCTGGCAGTTCTCAGTCACCCTTACAGCAAAATAGTGTTTCCTGATGTTCAGAGGGAGAATCTCCCATGTTTTCCTTTGTGTTATTGCCTCTGGTCTTATGTGGTGGTTGAACAACCAGCTGGAGATGAAACGCCAAATGTCACACCCCTTTCCTCGCCCCCTCCAGCAAGAGAAGGACAAAGGCAGAGGTTGGGAGAACAATCTACTGAAAGCAAACAGCAATGGAATAAGAAACACAGTGTAAGAGCAGCAATATTAATAACAAAAGTATTAAAAAAGAGAAGGTGCTTTACACACAAAAGCTGTTCAGCACCTCAGCTTAATTCCACGTGGCTGCCAGGACAAAGACAAGACAGCAGGTGCTTCCTACAGCCCCCATGGCTTTCCCAAAGACAATATGACAGGCACTCCCCATTGCTGAGCCTGAGGCAAGGGAAGAAAATGACAGACAAAGCCCCAGAAACACTGCACCATGGCACCACTCCATTTCACTGGGGCTCTGCTGGGGTTTTGACTCCAGCCTGCACTGGCTCCTCTGGGCTCAGCCACTTCCACCACTTTTCCAGCCCCATGCCTTGGAGTTGTGTTCGTCACTGTTCAGCTGCACCTCGGAGGGACGGGGAGGGGATGGGCAGTGGTGGCACAGGAAGAGGCCAAACAACCTCCCCAGTGGAGAGAGGGAGACAAATTGGTGCAATTCCAGGGCTGTGCTCACCTTTTCTCCCCCCAGAACCACAACCCCCAGTGACAGCTTGGATTGCACAGAACAGCACTCCAGCCATGCCCACACAGCACCAAGCTCTGCCCCCTCCCTGCAACCAGGCTGTCCTGTCAGTGGGCACCACTGAAAGCAGCCTGGCTCTGTTGCCTTTGCATTCCCCCTCCAGGTATGTCTGTACATTGATGAGAGCCTTTTCTCCAGGCTCTCCCAGCCTTTCCTCACAGAAGGTATGCTTTGGTCCTCAATCATCTTGGAGGCCCTTTGCTGGACTCTTTACAGTAGCTCCATAGTTCTCTTGTAGCAGGTAGCCAGAACTAGAGCCAGAATTTTAGGTCACCAGTGCTGGATGGAGGGGCAGAAGCACCACCCTCAGCCTGCTGGCAACACTTTGCTTACTGCAGACCAGGACACTGGGAGACTCCTTTGACACAAGAGCACGTCACTGGCTCATGTCCAACTCAGTGTCCATCAGGACCAGCAGGTCTTTTTCTGACAAGCTGCTCTCCAGCTGCATGGCCCCCAGCACATACTGATGTGTGGAGTGGTTTGTCACCAAGTTCAGGACTTTGCACTTCTTGCTGAACTTCCCAAGGTTTCTGTCAGCTCATTTCTTCAGCCTGTCAAACTCCTGCTGGATGGCAGCACGTCCCTCTGGCCTAAGGGCCACTCCTCCAAACTTTGTGCCATCACTGAAACCATTGCTGCTACCAGCAACCCTTTATAGCAAGAGCAGTAAAGAGTTCTGAAATGGTGGGGCTGATACCCTGGCTATCCTAATCAGTTCTAGATCTGAACACAACATAAGTATGAGGGAGCTGAAATAAAATAAGCCTGAACCCCATTTTGATACATATATGGGTGAATTGTACATTTGTGCTATTCTTGGCTGGGGTAAAGTAAATTTGTTCATAGTGGCTGGTGTGGGGCTCTGTTTTGGATTTGTGCTGAAAGCAGTGTTGATAATCAGCAGAGATGTTTTCAGTATTGTTGAGCAGAGCTTCCTTGGCATCAAGGCCTTTTGTGCCTCTCACACCATCCCACCAGCACCTGGGATGGGAGAGCACAAGAAGATGGTGGAGGACACAGCTGGGACAGGTGACCCCAACTGAACATACAAAGCTGGGTGAAGAAGAAGGAAGGAGGAATGCTCTAATAAATAACATTATTATTGAGATAATTTTAAAAACTATTCTGAACTTTGTTTAGGGAAAACCTGTGTGAACATAATTCCCATCAAAAACTAAGGGCTGAATCATCCTGACCCAATTATTCCAGAGGGATAACTACCCTGGGCCACAAACTGAGACTAGCATGTACAAATAAACTAACTCCTGTGGATTGGTTTGGAGAAAGAACTGAATAAAGTTCACATATTAAAAAAACCACTCTGGCCATTCTCTTATCTCTATCCATACCTTCATTAACTGCTCCTTTTGATACCCCCAAAATAAAGCCTAATCAAGTGAATTTCCCCTCAGAGGGGTCAATGTTAAAAGTCTCCAGAAAAGATGTAAATTGTCTCTGGTATTCAGCTGCAGGAACAACTCATTTCCTTCTCTGCCATCCAATTATGGGGGAAACATTACTTTTTCACCCAAAGCCAAAAATGTGATGAGCTAAGAGTATTGTCTTTTGTCAAAAGCTGACATACAGTGGGTTTTACACAGCAGAAAGAGAAAGGCAAACCTCTGCATAAATACAGATCTGAATGAGAATCGTTCAGGTTTTGTGTTTGTTCTTAAATCAGCTTAACTATTGATGAAAAGTAAGAACATATACTTAACACTTACTTTGTCATAGTGATGAAAACATTAGCATTAACATCTTGAAAAGCAAAGGAAAGTTAAAAAAGCTCAAACACTTAGCATAACTGTGCTGGATTTCCAAACATACAGCCATGCAACAGACAGTTAAAGTCTGCAAAATTCCACTTTTTTACAAAATGCTCTTTGGAGCCAATTTAATATTTTCCAGACCCTTCCCCCTCCCATCTCCACTTGCTAAAAAATAGCAGTGAAATATCAGGAAATGGTCCTCAGCTGCAGTAACATTTTCATTTTCCCAGTGTCTGAGCTTCTGGACTGTCCCACATACCCTCTGCCCCAGCCTTGTGGTGGTTTGGTCAGTCCAGGAGCAGACAGGTCACTTGAGCCTGATCTCTGCCAGAGTCCTGTTACCCACAACCAACCCTGTCTCTCCAGGCTGCCTTCAGGAAAAAACTAAAACAACAAGCAAAGAGTGGCTCTGCAGAACTGGGGACAGTTCCTACAAGCTGCTCCCTTCAAGTATCCATTAAACTTTCCCCTTGCAAGTCTCCCCACTCCTAAACATATAATCAAAACCACTCTTTCTCCTAAGCTTACAATCAAAATCACCCTTTCCAAACACATTTGCTTGCTTATACTAGAGGAAAAAGAAAAGCTGTGGATTTATCCCACTATTTTTAAAGAAAAAATATTTAGTTCTACTCGAAGCTATTTAGCTTGTATGGTCTCCCATAGCTTGTTGAACAGGTGAAAGATATGCAGATATAGCTAATTAGCACAGCTAATTAAGTTTTCCAAATGTGTGAGTGTAAATACATAAGAGGAGGAGGGAGAGAAAAGTGACATTTCCAAGTAAAACAGAAGTCTCTTTCAGGCCCCAAACTGCAAATGCTTGCACATGTGCATAATACTGCTCTTGGAAGTAGGTTCCAGTGTGAGCCATCTGGTAATTTAATTTTTGTATATATTCATGTGTCTTCTGCAAAGCTGTCAGGAGGCTCCTTGGTGTGGACAGCAGAAAAGTCACAAAAAAAGGGGTCTGATTATCTGTGAGGGCTGAAACCTGAACTGCTTTCAGTTATCTTAGAGTATAGCAAGTTTGTCAGTGTTACTCTTCCCTACCATCAATCCCTTCTCCAGAGTGACAATTCAAGAGAGTGGAAGGCCTTTGCCTTCACCTTTTGCCATCTTCAAGTGAATCCCAGCTTGATGCTAAGTTTTCATCTCTATATTTCACTTCATCTGTATAAATGCTCTGCAAGATTATATCTTGAAGCAAATAAAGTGTATGTACTGTAATAAAAACACAGTGTATAAGAACAATGGGCATTAAACTATGTGAAAAATCATTGTCTTTTAAATAACTTGTAGAAGTGGAGTTAAGACCCTTATGCCCATAAGCAGCTGCTCTTCATTTGAAAGAAACCATCAAAAGTTTTTAATCTCCTAAGCAAAACAAGTGGTAAAGGTTTAAGTACTCAGACCAATGTCTGTTCTTGCCTTTCCCCTCACATTTAAATATTATTTCTTCTATCCTAAGTGAAAAATCCATGAGATTCTCTGTCAGTGAGAACAAGATCACTAAGCTCTCTCACATTGCCTCCTGAATGGCAGAACACTGAGGTGAATGTCCTTCTGGGCATCCTCTGCACTCCAAGCTGGGACTAGATGTGAAAGTTAGAAGAAAATAGTGAGGGGGCAAGAAGATATAATTCCCTTGCTTTACCATGTAGAAGTTAAAGATGGAAAAATACAGCATCCTATGGCTCAAACTGAAGTCAAGGGATCACAGGAAATGGCTGAAAGGGTTTCTCCTTCTATAAGAAAGTTCTTACAGGCAATACCATATCAGAATTTGACACAGCAAACCAAACCTTGTCATGTTGGAAAACCAGACTTCTGTACATCTCCAAACTCTTTTTGGATGGTTTTTTCTGTTTTTGGGGGGAAAGGAGGGGTAAGACAAGCTCACATTTGCAGAGAGATTCCCATTGATCCTCTTTGATGAGCAAACTACCAGGCACATACAACTGGCCTTGGCCCACTTATCCAGCCCACCCCTTAAACACATCAACACTCCCACCCTACTTGGTACCATCTGAAACTTAACTGAGGGTGCACTTGTTCCCCTCCTCCAGACCATTGATGGGGATAACACACAGGGCTGGCCAAGGAACACCACTTGTGACTGGCTGCCAGCTGGGTCTAACTCTGTTCACTGCCCATCCAATCCAGGCTTTACACAGCAAAACCACATCTAAAATCAATAGTTTTGTTACTTTCATTACTTTTATGAATCAATCAATTTCTTATTTTCAATAAATGCTTTGGTTTTTTAAACTTAATAATATATCCCACTATATATATAAGTATATATAGTAGTAATATATCAGGATATATTAATTAATAATATATCCCATAGGTGCAGAAGCCTGCACCTATGTCTGAGCTTTTAGGCCTCTGGACACTGAGACTCAGGTTAAAGTGTTTGCTTTGCACTCATCATTGACCAAAAAGCACACAAAGTCAGCTATCCCAGCTCAGCTAATCCCAGCTAACTAATGCTTTGGCCCAACCATCATATTGCAGTTGTATGACTCAGTCTTACATAAATGTAGAGAAGGCAACAGGAGCTTGCCCTGGACACAGAAGGCTGCCAGGCAGTGCACCTTGGAGTTTCTTATGCAAAAGAGAAACAGATTGCTCCTGAAATATTCAGAACAAACTCCAGGCCTGGGAGCCAGCCAAGTAACAAAAGGACTTAAGTTCCAGTTTTAATTCCATCCATGGCTAATGGAACAGGGCAAGGGTTGTCACAAGATGAACCAGATCAATCAAGATAGGTTTGTAACAGGAAATACATACCAATGCTTATGTAAGAAGAGTGTTTTTAGGACCTTATGTTAAGGCCTCAGTGCTAGCATGAAGAACTCTGGCAGGCAGCTGCAAAGATCCTGAAAACCAGAACACTGCACTGGAGTCTCCAATCAGCTACTAATTCTGTGAAGGTGTGAGCTGTCCATCTCTCTGTACCTGAAGGATGAAAAGGGTAAGGGGCACATCCATCCTCTCATCCTTAAATTAAATGTCTGCATTTGTACTTTTTGTGGGTGTGTGTATGTTAACCCGTGCTAGACATCTGTGCTTATGCAGCTTAACTGCTTCTCTGAAAGCTAGAGAAACCTAGAGCTAGAAAACTAGCTCTTCTCTAAGAGCTAGTCCACCTGATCAAGTGCAGCTTATTTTCCAAATGTCATTTCACAAAGAGGACAGTTCATGCAGGTTACAGTACACTATTGTGATGCTTTTTCATATCCTGATTTACTTAAAAAATGCACCTGTTTAATTGAAGTACCAGATTAAAAATGGGTTTAAAAGATTTTAAATATTTGTATGTGCATACAGATTTAGAATGCAATGTTTATGGAAAAGTACTGTAATTTTCTTCTATACAAATAAATTGCATAGTACAGTGGTGGTATTAAAAGAAATTCACAAAAAAGATTTAAACCATGACAACTTGCACTTTTCTCTTACAGTACCAGTGAAGCCTTCCCCAGTCAGTACATAAATAGCTGTATTTGGAAAGATGGGACCAGAAAAAGTGCCCAGTCTCTTCTGGTCCCAAATCTTATTCTTAGTACTGGACTTGTATTTCACTGTTCATTCCTGTACCTTTTCTGTGCATCTCATGACTAAAGAGGACAAGCAACTTGACATCAAAAAACGTTTCACAAAGCAGGACAAGGCACAATGGCTCATCCTACAGTGTATGCAATTTAAAGTATCCTCTGAAATGTGACAGGGCTCCTCTGGAGAGTTGTTGCCTTGTGTATACATGTTAAAGGATCATATGCTATTGTAGCACTTGCACATTAAAACAAATCAGTATTTCCCGTGGCTTTTAAAGCTGTGAAAATTCCAGTGTGTTTGAACCCAAACAGTACTAATGTGTAAGGAGAGTTATTGTTATAAAGTTATTCTAAAAAATGGTAGGTATTACTCCTTGAAGTTGAAGGATTGTAACAGAAAAATTAAAGCTGTTGTTGAAAACACTGAAATCCTGATTGAATCTGGAATTTTATTTAAGTAACATTTTACCTTTTAATCAACTTTTCTTTGACTTTAAGGGATGGTTTTTTGGAGTTGAGTGTTGTTTGGGGTTTTTTCCTGCAAATAAACTACCCACTACTAATTTATTTGGGTACAACTCACTCAAATCTTTTTAAAAGATTTCTTAATTTTCTCCAGACATAAACTTATTTTTTCATGGATTTTAAATTAGGAAATAATTTACTCCTTTCTACATGTTTAGTGGCATTTCCTGCACAAATCTCTGACCTGGTGCCTGGCCATAGAACATGTTGGCAGGGACCTTAAATATTATCTAGTTCCAACCTCCACCTGCAAGTGGTCTTTGTAAAAACTACTGTTCTCTTCAAAAAAAGTTTTGAAAAGAGGTCAAACCCCAGTTCTTTTAAAAATTGGACTAGTGTCTACATCTAGTACTGGCTTTCTACACGGGGTAAATCTCACCAGTGTTATGACAGGACAAGGTTTATGAGGGCTGAGTCATGATTCCACTGAATGACTACCCAGTGACTAATGTACTTGACTTCCACAGAGCTGGGATGTTACTCCTGGTAAATATTAACACAATATCTGATGGCCCCCAATGTCAAATCCTCCATTAGTTATAGATGCCTTTCTGTTTACCCCTCTGTCCCTGACAGATCCATTAGGCATGTTATGCCATGTGGGCTTGACTCACAGCCATAGGAGCTGGCACTGTCACCTGTGACCCTGCAGGAAGGTTTGTGCAGACACACAGGGCACTGCTGCTGGTGCATGAGCTCCTGCTCCTCAGGTCCTTTTCCAGCATCCCACACCATGTTGCTGCCTAGAGTAGCTGCATGTTCATTCAGGAAATTGTTAACCATTTTACTAGTTCTCTATAGGAACAGCTAAGAAGAAAAGCTGTTCTCAGATCAGTGTCCCCTGCCAAACAAGTAATTCCCACCCAGCCCAGTTCTACTGAGCAATGAGTGTGTAACACAACAACTGTGGTACCTCACTGTACAGTCTGAGCCAGATTTTCAGCTCCTTTGGGGAAACATGTTGTGCCATGGTTTCCAGAGAAACCAATGCTATGAAAGAGTTTTTTCACCTGATCAAGTGCAGTGAAGCAATTTACATAGAAATGTTGTTCAGCATTGTGCTTTAAAGGTTAACTGCTTTCAGTAAGTAACAGGATCCTCCTAAGATAAGAGGGCAACACCTCATGTATTTTCCCCAGGATACTTTAATTTTCACTCAGTTTGCTTCAAACCCTGACATCTGTTAGTATCTGTTACTAGCTTTGCCAAAGGACAAGTAATTAGTTGCATCTCACTGGCAGAAAAAATGAAAAGTGTTTTTGCTAATGCCAACCATTATTTGTTAAGAAATCTAACCTTTTGGCAAAGAGGTTTTGCTCTTCCCAGTCACCTGTGATCCTCCTCCTCAGTGAGTCTGATGGTGGTGGTGGCTCACAGCCTCTCTCTGAAAAGACAGACAGCATCTTCTTGACAAGCTAAATCTCATCTGTGTGTGCTCAAATAATCATTCATATCACAATGAACCATCTCTTAGAGCAGGCTACACTAAGCAGAAATTAGCCTAGCAAAGCTGCATATATTAATTATACATAAAACCAGCTCTCACATACTCATGACCCTAAAGGTACCATAGTTGAGTACAAGAAGAAAAAGGATTTTGTAAATACAAAAGTAAAGTTTCTCAAAGGAGTAAATTTTATTTATTTGTATTAAACTTTCTGAAAGAGAACAGAGAAAACATTTGGCAGTAAAAAACAAAGAACTCTGCCAAATACAAGAGGCACAACTGGAAAGTAAAAGTCTACAGAAAACAAAAGAAATCAGAATATGAAGGGAAGAGTACAGAGAAAAGATTAGGGAACAAGAGGAAGGCTAAGGGGAAAAAAGTGAGTCTGATAGATGAAGTATTACATTTGTGCCATTTTGACAACACTTTATAGAAAGAAAGTGGTATTTAACCACACCAGAAACAAGAAAGGATTTAATGGTGACATACAATAGAGAAATAGGTCAACTGTGGACAAGCAAGAGTTGAACAGAAATCTGACTCTGGGATACACAGAAACAACTGTGCTCTCCCTGGGGCCTTTGTGAGAAGTGTCACACAACCTCCAACACTGGCAAGAGGCTTTACTGTTCAGCCCTGGGCCCCTGTGTTTGAAAACACAGCTTGGCAGTATTGGCTGCACCACAATTAACACTTACCCCTGCCTGTGAAAGTACCACATTTTTTATTTATTGGGTAGTCAAGTTGTAATAATTATTCCTTGTTTACACAGGAAAGAGAAGCACTCTTTTGCTGTAATTGCAGAAGCTTCTAGCAAAATAGTTGCAATCCAGGAAAGATAAATTAATTTTTCTTTGGTGGAACATCTTTTAGTTTCTGTATTTTCTTGAACTTAATATTATTGAGCAAACATGATTTTGGAAAAAAAACAGGGCAAATATTGTACAAAAGCTTCTTCTTCACACCAAGTGTCAAGCTCACAGGAAAAGTTGTTTAAGACCCTTTCATGCAGTGCAGAAAATTGCCTTGGCTGGCCTTCTGTGGACAAATTGAGGCTCTTATGCATCAGTTTCCTTTTCTTCTAAGGAAGATCTAGAGCATTTTGCCAATTAATGATGACGAAACACAGCAAAGGGTCATTTAGAGCAAGACACTGGAGCAGATAATTATGATGGAGCTTATCCCATTCCTTGAGATAAAATGGCAGTAGCTAGCAAATTATAAGATTAATCAAACATTCTGGACTTGGAAAAGACAGGAATGAACAGTAAAATACAAGTCCAGTACTAGGAGTAAGATTTGGGACCAGAAGGAGACAGGGCAGTTTTTCTGGTCCCATCTTTCCAGATACAGCTATTTACGTACTGACTGGGGAAAGCTTCACTGGTACTGTAACAGCAAAGTGCGAGTTGTCACGGTTTAAATCTTTTCTGTGAATTTGTTTTAATACCACCATGAGGTTTTTTTGTTGTTGCCCACCTAGGATGGAACCCCTCACAGGGGGAGGGGGAGACACAGTTGTTTCTAGCTCAGGATTTAATAGCCTAGGCTGGAGTTAAAAGCACACAAGGGGAGTAAATGAAGCCTAGCAGAGGACACAGCAGCATCTCTCCTTTGCCCCAGCCCGTGGGGTGCAGAGCCTGCCCTCACACACGGTACCTCAGCGAGAGCACACAACTGCAGGCCACTCGCTGTGGTTTGGGCAATGGAGGGCGGCAGGCAGCCCCTGCCCTCACTCCTGCCGGGGGAACAGAGGGACCGGCGGCTCCCGACCGCTCCAGGCCCCGGTGCCTCTCGCAAGGGACCGGCTGCTGCTCCGGGACCACCTCACACCGCCCGGACAGCGCGGCTGTGGAGAGCAGCCCCTGGCGAGGGGGCTCTGCCCTGCCCGGCCCTCCCGCATGCCTTGCCTTGCCTTCCCGCCTGCCTTGCCTTCCCTCCTGCCTTGCCCTGCCGCCCCTCTGCCCTGGCGAGAGGTGTGTGGGTTCCCCCGTGCCCGCAGCAGCCACAGGCCGTGAGCCCTCAGGCTCTGCTGGCACAAACACGGCAGCACTGCGGGCCCGGGGCTACAACTGCACCCAAAGGGAACGGGCTGTTCCTATGGCTGAAAGGGGCTGTTATTGTTGGGCTGTCGCTGTTGTGTTCGGTTTTATTCTACATATTTTTAGTAAAGATCTGTTATTTCCTTTTTCTGCCTTTTGGGGTTTTTTTTTTGCCTGAAAGCTGTCTGATTTCAAATTTAAATAATAATTTAGAGGGAAGAGNCTGCCTTTTGTTTTTTTGCCTGAAAGCTGTTTGATTTCAAATTTAAATAATAATTTAGAGGGAAGAGTTTCTATTCCGATAGGCCCCGCCCTCTGAAATACATTGTCCTCAAACCAGGTCACAAGTCTAAAGCCACCCTGACCCCTTTCCCTTATCCCTGAACCCTGGAAGGACTTGCAGCACTGACCAGCTAAACGAATCAAAATGGTCAAGATTCATTAATCCTTTCATCACTGTTTTCCTCTTCATTCTGCAATGTTTGTTTAAAGGTAACCTGATTAATTTGGTTTGTAAAATATTTTATCATTTTAATTTGAAAACCTGTGACTTCTCTGTGAATATTTATTAGTCAATCTGATAGCTCTGTGTATCAAAATCAAAATATAGAAATTATCCATATGCTCATGCCTAATGAGCTTTGCTTATAGTAGTACATTGTCTTTCTTTCATTACCTCTGTTTTAAAGTTGTGCTGTTTTCTCTAGCCTTGTTGCTAAACATTGACAATGTCTCACAGTAATAAGGTTTAACACAGACTTTAAAAATATAAATCTACATATATACCACCATCTAAATGACAGGGAAACCTTTGTCTTCTTTCAGAAGAAAACTGTGCCTTCTTTTGTGTGTTCCTGTAAGGCCTTGCAAAGAACCTATTTCAGGAGATAGTTTGATCATGGGGAGAAAACTGAGAGCCCTGAGGCTGTAAGTTGTATGTCTTTTTTTCCTGAAGTCATGCACAGTTCTGGACAATGCAGTCTTTCCTTGAAAGGAACTTGCACAGATCCTTAAGACAACAGATTCTGTGCTTGTTTTCTGAAGATTTACTTAAACTGAGAGGTCACTGAATTGCCTTAACAGTGTTCTGTGCCTGACTCACACAATCCCCTAAGACTTTTCAAACACACTCAAAAAGAGGTCTCTGAAAAAAATTCCACAGATTTGTGGTCCTGACTGTCTGGAGCTGTGACAGACCAGTTAAGGTAATAAAAGCAAGCAGATATTTCAATTTTATTATAGATATGCATATGAAATACTTCATCCTGGCTGATAAGTCCAGGCTAAAGCAATTTTCCTTGGAAGGCAGCAGGTGTACAAGCTTGTGTGTGTACAAAAGGGGTGGGGCAGGGGAGTCCTGCTTCAAAATAACTGAAAATTATGATGCTACAAGAGATTGTGGCGTTCTGAAAGGATGTGGTTGGTCTGACAGAAAGATGCCTCTCACATGTTATACAATAAAGTAAAAATTGCATTCAACTTAATCACTTTAGAGATCAGATTTTTAAAATGTATTTTCCCTCCTCTAGTGCATTAAGATTTGATCTCTAATATCCTTTCCAGAGTTCTATTTTGTATAAAGTCTTCTAATACAAACTTATCCCTCCTTCACTGTATTTGCAGTGTCTATAAGTCTATATGTATGTATGCTTTCCTCATTTAATCAAATGTTTAAAAAAGTCTCATGATTGCAGGCCTGCAAGGCTTTAAAGAAGATGCTTGATTACTGTAAAGTCACTGATTTATTACAATATTACTTCATATTGGCATATCTCTTCTGGTTGTGGTTTTTTGGCTTTTTTTCTTGTGCAGGGGGAGATTGGTTTTGGGGTGGTTTGCTTTTTTGTTGGGCTTCTGCCTGCCTGCCTGATTGCCATAAAAGGAGACCCCTGAGAAGCATTTAGATAGCTTTCCAGTGCCTCATGCCTGGCTGGGTAACACTTCCAGAGCTCCAGACTTCCTGAAATGTAATTCTTTCCAGATTGCAGAACTGCCTTGTTTAAGCTTCATATAAAAGAAGCACTGAAATCATTGAGCACAAAGTTCTTTCTTCCCTCCCCTCAGTGTGGTGTACATAGTGATTGAGGGAGGAATTTTTTTATATATAATCATTCAACTTAACTTCTTTATTTTCCTTTAAGTGATAATAGCCAGTAAAAGCATCCAATTAATAAATTACAACTATCAGAGAATTTATGTGTAACATTGTACAGTCTGGGGAGAGAGTAGTTATATGAGTAATTGCAGTCAGGGAAACTTCTATGGCAAAATTTGCACCCAGAGACACCCAGTCACAGACTAACCTGACTACAACAGTAAGTCCCTTTCACTTTTCCTCCAATATCCATGCTCCATGAAATATCAGCAATATTTTCCTGAACTTGATTTCTAAGCAAGGAAAAACAGATCAGTACTCCTTAATTTAATAAAAATTATGTCCTCCTCTTATATTGGAACAGGTAGAGAGAAAACAACTACTTGTTCTTTTAATCCATTCTGCCTTCACAATGTTAACATTTTTTGCATTTTTCTCCATGTATCTGTATCATTATCCATCATCAGCTGCCCTTCACTGTCCTCTCCAAATTCCTTTCATAGTATTACTTTTCCCTGTGTATCTTTTGCCATGCAAACTAAATCCTGTGTCAAGGATTTAAATTCTTGTCTGTGCTGAAAAGAAAGATATTGAATAAAAGACAAATAAGGTGGAATTTTGGGTGAGAGCATTCCTTTGTACTCTATGTGTTCAGAGACACTATTCAAGTGTTAGGAAGTGCATTTTTCCACTTTTTTTCCCTTACCTTTGGAAATGTAAGCACATAACTAAATTTGGAAGGAAAGAGCCCTGTAGCTGAGGAAGCATACAAGGAGTTAGTTTTAAAATGCTTCCTAATGATGAAAAGTATTTCTGTTTTACTGACTCCTGTTTCTAGTCCAATTCCACTTTAATCACCCTGCTGTGAAATCAGACCCATGAATACAGATACTGTTTTTCAGTTCCTGGGCAAAGTGTTTACTTAGGCTTAGTTAAATTTCAGAGAGGAAAATGTAGTCCTTTAGCATGACTAGTTTAAAGAAGTGCCAAAGGTAAACAGTAATTTAGTAACTCTGGTCTAAACTGTAGTTGCTAACAGATAAAAAAAAGTAGGCCAATCAAAGCTACACATCCACATCCACAAAGCTTCCACTGGCTGCACATTTCCTTCTTACTGCTCAGTTTAAGGAGGAGATCCTTGCTCAGCCATGCTGGTTTCCAGCCTGCCTTGCTGGATTTCCCATACATCAGGATGGAGAGCTCTTGCACTCTAAGAAAACTTAAAGGACTTAAAGGGTTGCCAGCTCTGATCAGCTCCTGTGTCCCTAAAGACAGTTTCCCAGGGGATTTTATCCATTAATTCTTTACACCACTGGGAGTTTGAGCTTCTAAATTTCAGAGTCCTGAACTTCAGATCCACTCCAGGCCCAGACTCCTTGAGATAACAAACTCAACCCAGGCATGGTTGCTACAACCCTGACTGCCTGCAATTTTAACCTCTAATGAGCTCCTCCAGGAACACTTCTCCTCTGGTTTGTCTGTAAATACCCAGGTAAAAATAAATACCCGGGTCTGTTTGTCTACTAACTGAACCAGATGAGACAACAAAATAAACAAATTGTACAAAAATCCCCCAAGAAGACACAGATACTAAAATACACACAGCTGATGTCTCTGGTATGGAATTCCCCTCTCTGAGCTTCACCCAATCAATGCAATACATGACAGGGAGAGGTGGAAGCTCATTGAGAGTCTCCTTCTCATGGCTTGATGCAGTCAAGATTTGGAATGCAAAGCATTTGCTTGACTTCTCTGGACTCTGCACTTAAAGCCAAGGACAAAGACAGACTGAGAGGATGGCAAGGTACCGTGTATCCAGGTGCCCAGTGGTCTGGGTTGCAGCCAATTCCTTCTGCCTTGTGAGCTCATGCCTCGAGAGATCTGTCCTCTCCCCTGCCTCTCCTGCTGCACCATTTCATCTCAACCTGGACTTAGAGACGTGATTGACATCTGCATCTTGATGTCCAGCTTTTCTGAAATGTCAGGTTGGAAATAATATCAAACAGTGGTTCCACTTCCCACTTGTTCCCAGCTACAGTGGAAACTCTCCTGAGATACCAAGCAGATTTAAACACATTGAATAGAAAGTAGTCACAAAAATCAAAATCAGCGAAGAAAACCAAATAAAATACACACATTTACAAAGGAAACAAAAGAGCAGTTAAACAGCCAGTATTCCACTTCCTAAGAAAAAAGATTACACAGAGATCTCCATGTACACTTGCAATACTTCTTGTGTGACCCACATATTGTGACTACCATAGTGTATCTTTGCACATTGTGTGTAACAGGAAACTCAAAAAGGATTAAAGATACCAGATTTAACTGTAAGAAGAAAAGATGTAACAAAATTTAGGAAATAATTTAATTTCAAAACATTATTAAATATTAGTCACTTACTATTGCAGTACCACCCTAACTTTACCAGTGAACCACTGAGTTACACACTGCATATAAACCAGCTGACAAACAGACCTTGCTCTTTTCCATGTACAGTCTAAGCAGATTTAAAAAGAGCCAATACAGTGAGTGGCATAAAGAAGCAGATTATTGGAAAGACAGGTATGGAATAAGATAGATGTCAAATGTTGATTTCCTATGTGTTGCAGACACTTTCCACTAGTGGTGCTGAAACAAAATTGTGTCAGCATTATATTTATTGAAGCAGTCACCAAACAACATAAGAACAATGGTCTTTTTTCCCACAAGCAAAAAAAGTTACTTGACATTTACTCAGCATAAGAATATTTTTCTGCCTTCTACAGAAATCTTTCTCAAGACTTTCACTTCATTTTTTTCACTTTGTTTTTGTTATAAATCCTCTGATAACCATTTCCTCATTTTCCTATCTATAAAAACTTCAGAATGTAATGAAAAGTGGTATCTTTTTATAGATTTTTATTTACATGTCTAGAATTTAATAAAAAATTGATCCCTGCTCTCAAATTCAATAGGCTTGTTCAAAAAAATCCCAACAGAGAAGAGAGTTTTTATCCTTAGCTTTATAAAACTCTACTGGTTCTATCACTATGACATTGTGTAGTTTCTTTCATATAGTCTGGATTAAGTTCTTCCCAAACCTCTCAGAATCCATCTGGAAAAGGAATGTAATGAAAATTACCAGGTTTAATTTATATTTTGCTTTCATTGTGCTGGATTCAATAATATTCCAATCACAAAGAGTGAAAAGGAAATAAAATCACATAAAAATGTATAACTGATGTGAAAGAAAACCAACTTTTTTTAATGTACTGTCATTGTACTGTGGTTGGAAAATATTAATCAGTTAGATAAGAATTTATGGAAGTTTTTAATGGACATTAGCCATATAACTGTGATTTATTATTATTAAACAAATTGGAAAATACTGAAATCAACAATAACTAGTAAGTATGAAATGGCCCTAGCAGTACAGAACTGAGATTACAGACTGAATTACACACAGAAGCCTGGAGTATAGTATAAAACTTCTGGGAAAGCCACACATCAGACACAAAAGAAATAGAAATGTGACAAAGAAAATGCAAAGTACATTCAAATGAGGTGCACTGACCATTTCCAGTGTGATGTCTTTATTTCATCCCAATGGACAGTGCCCAAGAGGGAGACATTGCCCAAAGTGAAACAGTCAAAAAAAAGATCCATATTCTGAGCATAAGATCATCACAGCAGAGAGGGGAAAAAATCTTCATCTAGGTAAGGCATGGTAACATATTCATAAAAAACCCACAGAAGTTTCAGAAGTTACAGTGGCTTAACTTTAAAAACACTGTAAGAAACAGGCTGGGAGGAGAAAGACTTTCCAAGTAAAGCAAGTGAGACTGTGGGAACAAGGGGACTGAGAGTGGAAAATGGTCCAAAAATAGCCACTTTTACTGGTGACTATAAACATAATTCAAGTGTTGCACCTAGGTTTGTTACACAAAGCTGAATTTGGCCCTGCAGAAACATCCTGGAATGACTATGCAAGAACCAATACTTCAGCCTTCATTAAAACTGGAAAAGCTCTTCAAAATCAATTTAAAATCTAAGGCAGTCTGCATCCTAGCTGTGTAACTGCAATGTTAGAAGAGACTGATACACAGGAGTCTGAGCTCCAGCTCTGTAACTTTCACTCTTTCCAGTCACCTAAGCCCTCCTTACAGCACTATTGCAGTTGTCCTAGGTAGGGTGGTGCTGACATGTGAAAGACAGCAATTTCCATAAAGCTCTAATAAATAAATATGTTTACTAGACAGAGTGGCACTTTTTCATGCCTTAGGCTCCTTCTGCAGTAGATCCCCAATACACCAGGTCCCCAGCAGTCAACATGGGGTCACATGGAGCATCCATGGGGATGTGTAAATCCCACTTGGAATCATACAGACTCAGCAATACCTACAAACACACACCAAGCCAAGCTGTATGTCACGCCACCTGCAGGGCCTCTAACAACCAAGAAAATAAGGAACCTGAGATTTATTCCTGCCCCAGCCCCAGTGAGGAGTGGCTCTGTTGTCTGCTCCCTCTCAGAGAGCCAGAGGGTGAGGCTGCAACCCTGCTGAGTGGGGCATCTGAGAGGGAGAGAGGTTCCATCTGCTCCAAACAGTCTGGTCAGGACAGATCGTCCTCGTTTAAAAGGACAGTTGAAGTGAATTCACATGAATTCAACATCAAATTTTCGAAACTCGTTTAAGTATAAAGATAGATAAAAACTTTTATTAAAACAGAGAACAAAATATATTTTAAGAACACCCTTATGTTAAAAGAGAACACCAGGTCCCACCCTTTTGTTCAAAGAAAACACCCTTATCAAACAATATAAAAAAGCTGTGAATTGAAGTAATTATCTGAGGGTAAGCATAAGAGGAAGAAACAAAAAAAAAATTTAAAAAAAAAAATGGAAATAATCCTCTTAGTCAGACCAGAAGCGTGTGGTGCAGGGGAAGGGATCCAGGTGCAGCAGCCGCCCCTCAGGAGCCTCGCCCGGCTGAGAGACCTCCCGTCTGGGCTTCGCTGCTTTTATACCTCTTCGTCCCGGCCCAGGCGTGGCCTTGTGTTCCCATTGGTTCATCTCCGCCCCCCGCCTACTTCCGGTCCCGAGCGGCGGGAAAACCTTCCCCGCCTCACGCGGCTCAGCCGAACATGGCGCCCGTCCTCTCACGGGGGGCCCCGGCCGCAGGCACCCCGCAGGCCCGCGCTGCCCGGGACAGGTACCGGGCTCAGAACCACCCCCCCCCGCGCCGGGAGCCCACCACAACCGGGACACCCCGGGGCCGCGGCGGGCGGGGGC
>WEIV01024718.1:262602-284618 GCA_013390005.1 Calyptomena viridis
GCAGGCAGGAAGCCCCGGGGCTGCTGCGGGACAGGGGCCCCGGCCCCGCCGGGGCAGACACACCCCCTGCCCACAATGAAACGTGGAAAAAGTTTTCCTCAAAACAAAACCGTAACACACATCCTGTCTAAAACCCTCCCAGAGACACTAGTATGAGGAACACCCAGGCCCCTAATAGTAGAACCTGGACCCCACTGACGAAACCATCACACAACATCATGGTGTGTGGTGGCATATGACTTCAGGGAAGAGGCACAAAAAGGAAAAAGCTTTTTTGTGTAAGTTCTAAACAATCCTAGTGACATCTGTATCACTCACCAAAGAGGCAGCCCATAAATAAGTGATTTTTTTTCCCACATCTTAGCTCATGGGGCAGACAACAAAAACTAAAATCTTGACAAAAACTCTTTGCTTTAATTTCCATTGCAAATAAGCATTTGAACAATTGTTGTATAGTTATGATACTTATGACTTTTTTTTCTGAATCCAGGAAATTAACTAGTCTTTATAAGGAAACTTAATTTGCACAAATAAACATACAAAGCTTAGCATTCGATGTTCATCTCTTTAAAATGCTTTAGTCCCGTGATAAACACTCAGCAATCAAAGCAAACCAGAAATAACTAACAACAAGTAACTACACCAAACAACTGAAGACAAGTGTGTCTTCTAAATCAATTCTGTGTCAGGTCTCCAAACCTTCATAAGAGAGATCCCTGTCTCCAGATCAGGTGAGTGAGTGAAGTCAAAGATTTTATGTGGGAAGCTTCCTGCAATGCAGTCATATAGTAGAAACATTCTGCTACTGGTACCATGCAATATGGTTTTACCACACGGTGTGGCCACCTTCAAAATTTGTTGTGTGAGTATCTCAGAAGACTATTTATTGCACTGTAACTGTCCATGTGACTGCTCTTACATGAAGGAGACTGTACAACAACCTTTAATGAAAATTGCCAAGCTGCAATGTGTTTATGATGAGATAGGTCCCCAGTAGCTATATTTAGATTTTGGTAAATCTATGCCATTGCTTAACTTACCATCTTTTGCACAACCTGTAGCCAAAATCGGGGAGATACTTGAAGGCTTGAAGGTATTTTACCCTGGGAATGATGAGGTCTTGTGCAGGATAACCAAAACACAGCAAAAGTGAAACAAAAATAAGGCAAAACTTGGAACTGCAGCAACTCTTAAAGTGTACTGTTATTTTGGAAAATCTTAGTCTGTTATACGAGGTGTTGCAGTTAACAGGTAGTAGCATCATTTTTCTGAGAGCTTTATAGTGCTGAGGTCTGAGAGAACCTTGGGGTTTGCAATACCCCTCCACTAGCAGAAATATTACCTGTGAAGTTGTTACAGAGCTGAAAGTGGGAAACCTAGCAGGAATTGCCAAGCTGTACTTGAAATCTAGATCACTGATGCCCTGGAAGAAAAGAAACCTTGTCATGGTGGGGGTCTGAGCAGCAGAATGAAGAAGTGACAGTTTTGTGAGGATCTTCAGGGCAAACCTGAGAGCTGCTCATTAGCTCTACTTTTATACACTTACCCTACAACTACCATTGGTGCCTGTAAGACATGTCTGGACATAACTGGCCACCAGCCCTGTGGCACCATGGAACATGAACACGTGCACTGTTGGTCAGTCAGCTTCACCCTGACTCCAGTATCCCTTGGCACTCAGTCACAGCCAGACAACTCCCCCTGAGTCCTTCTGCTTAAGGTACTCCCTGATCCTTGCTTCTCAGGGCCCAGGCTGGTCAGGTTCATACCCAGGCCATCTCCACAGAGGCCAACAGACCAGCTGTCAGCTGCCACAGAACCTCTCAACAGATGTGTCACACCAGAGTGGCCACGCTTCACGTGCAGCCATTCCAGTAGATCTTTCCATTTCTCCTCTTATTCCACTTCCTTTTCCTCAGCTAAGACAGCTAACTGAGTGAGGGAGTCTGCTTGGTTATTTAAGAGGTGGGCTGAGTGCCCCTTCTGGTGGGCTGCTGCCATCCACCTGATACTGTTTGGGATTTGCACTTTTCAGAATTCCTTCCCACTTCTGTTTTTGTCATACTGGCACCCAATTTATCTCCCATTGATTTTGTTCCCCAAAAGGGGAGCCACTCAGTACACCCCTAAATACTTCATAAACAAAGAGCAGCTCCTTATCATCTACATCCATCACAATTACACTCCAGGCTGCTGTTAACTCTGCTTGGGCACTGCCCACCCCCTCTGTTGTAATCTGATCTCCAGTGTCAACATGCAAGGCTGCTGCATCAGTAAACTAGACATTCTGCAAATCAGAGGTATAAGGAGGTGCAGGTTTAATGGGGGAAAGGGAAGGGGCCTCTTGTGGCTCAGTCTGAGTCAGTTCTACACTGGGAGATTTTTTGTGGTCCTTTCTCTACTCTCTGAATATGGCAATAGTGGTTGATCTGTTCGTACCACATCCTGAGTCTCCCTTTGTGCCACCGTGATGGGAAGGGTTTTGTGGGAGGGAGAAACCAGATTGATTGTCTTAAGGACCTTAAAGGAGCCTCTCAGTGTTATTGTCTGCTGTCTCAAAATTTTGTCTGCTTCCTGCAGGGCCAAGTTTGCCCTCAAAAAACTCTTTTCCCATAGAGAAAATCTGGATTTAACGTGTCAGGGAAGGGTAAATTGCTTTTCCTTGACATTACTTTATTGATAAGTCCTCTTTTGGAACATTAATAATCCCATTTATTTCACCAGTGAAGTCAGGGGTTCAGTGAATGTGATGTTCTTCTGTGAGTGAGGAAGAGAAAGGAGTATTCAAAAAGACATTGCAGGTTTCTATATTTTCCTCAGTCAGGTAGAAGACAATTTCTAGCAATCTTTTTTAAATTTAACCTTTGTGGATCATGAGAGAAGTTTATATTTAGATTGCCCATTTGTAAAAGAGTTCTATCCTCTTTCTTTTCAGAAATTTGTAACACTAAATTGCCTGCAGAAATAAAAACTTCAGTTGTTTCTTCAGATGAAAGTCGTGTTAATGGTGGTGACTTGTTCTGCAACAGTTGGACAAACACCTCACATGAGAGTCCTGGTAAAGGCAAAGTAATTGCTCATGTGGTTGTTTTTCTTCAAGCTTCCAAAATTAATTTTAAAAAAAGTAACTACAGGCATGATTTCTTTTAAAAACAGACAAATCCCTCACACTGTCCAACATTCCTTTGAGTTGCTGAGGGAGAGGGGAGGGTGAACTGTCAAGTTGTTCAAAAATTGATACCATGTTAAGCCATGCTAATGCAATGGAAATACCCCTTGCCATTAGTAACATCATGCTTTATCCTGAACAAAGATGGCATTATCTGCCTAAAATATTTCATGGAATTGACTTACATTTGCTTTGGCCAAGTTTTGGATAACTGAAAACAAAAAAACTTCAGAGCTCCTTAAATGTGTTACATTTCCTGTTCAAAAATAACTGGGAAATAAACCAGGAGCAACTTTTTCCTTTGTTGACAAATACCAATGATTTGACGAAATTGTAGTGGAAACGTTTTCTGCAAAATGTTATTTTGATGAAGAAGATTTGTAAATATAATTGACAGTCACAATTAGTCTGGACGTTGAATGCATTTAGAAATTCCATGAAGCTCTTTAGAAAGTAAAACTGAAGTTGCAGATTCAATGCAAATGACCATTTTATGCACATTAAGTGGATGGTAAACCTCACAAGTGCTCTTGATATTATCAGAATATGTAATAAATGTAATAAATAACATATGTTTTATACTAATTAAAACTAGCACTCTGAAACATCAGAGAGCTGCAAACCAGGTCTGAAGATTCAGGGTATTGTCCTGCTTATTTCTCAGACTGGGCCAAAGGGTGGAATCAAAGTGGAAAGAAATTTGCAGAAGTTAGTAAAGTTCACTGAGACTGGCAGTAACGTGCAAGATCAAGAGCCAATACTTACAGGATAATTACAATGCTCTCACCTCATCTTCTGAATAAATAGATGGGAATTGTCTAGAACAAGACAATTTGGGAGGTGGTAACACTGCAATCAGGATCACATCCAAGTATGGTGCAGGTGGTATTTAAAGCACATCACAGCACAGTAAGAAATTGGCTGTTAAACTCAACATTTCAGAAACAATTTCCCTTCCTTTCAGGTCTAAAACATGCCTACAGAACTGACTGTAATGCAATTTTCTTTGAAGACACTGCCCTGTTACTGCCCCAGAGGGGTCCCAAAAACCAAGTGCTCATTTGTGATTGAGGCACAAGCCTTTATACTGAGTTTCATCTGGAAGGAGTCCAGCTGATGTGCTCCAAACCCTCTCCACAGTATGAACTGAAGTGCTGTAAAAACAGCCTACTAAGAGATTCAAATCAAGGGCACCTTCCTGATCCAAAGGAGCAGACTAATTTTTCTGTGTAATTACAGATTCTCAGAGTATCACAGCACTCCACTGGCATTTTGAAAGGTCAGATGTCATAACTGTATTAGCAATACTTCTTAAAGTGGCTTTGTTTTAAGATAAAAATTATCAGCCACTGTTAGCCAAAAAATTAGTAATGCTCTTTCCTAAGTATCACTATATTTTATAGGAATTTATTTTAGAAACACTAAGAAAGTATTTTTCTGTAACACCAAAATAAACACGATGCATAGATTTATCTTTTGTTTGTCTATTTGTAAAAAAAATACCTACCATCCAGTCTTATTTTGTTACAGTGGAGTAATGCATTGCTGACTGATGCTCTACAGCAAAAGACTAAGTTTCATGAAACTGATTTGGCTGCACATATGCTGAAGTAGTGCCCCATGTAACTGCAGGCAGAGGATAAAATGCTGTAGGCTGGGTGCAAAGCCTCTGGTGGGGCACTGGAAAATCCAAATAAAGGTCAAAAGGTCAAGTCCAATCTAGGTAATGAGCTCCCTCATTACCTCTTAAGATCAAAATCCAAGTTTTACCTTGGATTTAGAAGGGGATATAATCACTACCAGGCTGGGTTATTGGTACAATTCACAACTGGCCAAAGGTCACACATTGAAAGTATCAGAATCAGCTCCTTTGGCAGCTTAAATTCTTCTTGGAATTCACCCAACGAGTCCCAGAGAAGGTTTAACATTGCTGGAGCTACGAGCTAATTAGAGCCAAAGCTGGTGTGACAGCAGACCATAATACAGTTCTGAAAAGCCAAATTGGGAAGAGGAGATTTATAATCCAAATAAGATGGTGATAAATGAGCTTGTTCTTCTTAATAAGAAGCACAGAATTTCCTGTACTAAATCAAATTAGTAAAGAGATGTCCATCTGAGAGATAGTGCTGTTCTTTGCCCATATTATTCTAACAGCAGTCAAATCAAATATTTAAAGTCAGAAACATGTCTGAAGAAAAAAAAAGTTTTCTGTCTACAGCAGAACACACTGTTTTTCAGGAGATTTGTGTTGCAATAGTCCGGCCTTTTCGATTGTTGTAGCTACTGTAATATGTAAGACAGTTGCTATTTTTCCTATGAGACAGAATAGAAACAGGTGTTGCTGCCAAAAATACTTTTTCCTACTGTCTTAAACCTGGGATACTTGCCTGCACTTCACTGAACTGACACTGAGAACCACAAAAACACTTCTGCATCTCTGGATAGCATTCCTCCTGCCTACCTGCAAATTTGTAGTTCTTAGCTCTTCTTTGCCTGTAAATAGCTATCCTACTTTGAAGGAGGGCTTGAATATATTACTACTTACTTTAGGAATACAATGCAGCAAAACTTACCATCCCTGACAACAAAAAACATCCTGGGATTGTCTGTGTGCAAAGGGGCTGAGGCACTTGCCATTTATTAATTAGTCCATCTGGATGGAGGTTAAACTACAAGACTGCGGTGCCTGGGAGAGTTTGCTTCTACCATGACTTGTTCTGCAGGAAGAAATACTGGTTGCCTTCTCTCATTGTTTCTAGGAAGAAGCAGGTTTTCAGCTTCCAAAACTAGAACTGTCAACCTCCTATGGGAAGGACTAAGTTGCTCCCAAGGAGGAGGCTGTCTGAGTATTTCAGTGTTGTCACCCCAGTGAGGGCAGCTTGTCAATAGCAGCTCCGAGGCCCCACCAGAACAAGGGCAATACAAATGGCAAAGTTGCTGGTAGTCACAGTGTGACTCTGAGTGTGGAAGGGTGTCCTATAGCTAATGTCTCTTGCCCTAATGGTTACTACATCTGTTACTAGATTGCTAAAAAGAGAAATCTGGGATTTAATTAAAGTAAAAAAATCTTCTNATTACTAGACTGCTAAAAAGAGAAATCCGGGATTCCTGAAAGACTCCTTAATTAAAGTAAAAAAATCTTCTGGCAAATAAATAACTGGCAAAAGTAAAACTAGTACTTACTTTATTTCAGAGCCTGAAAACTCTCTGAAAGAGGGATGGGACTTCTGTTACACAAATGTATTAATAGAATAATAATTATTTTTTTACCTTATCCATTTGACTGCCCACAGACTGGAAGTGGCTTTCTCTGAATTTGCCCTCAAATCTAACAGAATTCATGCATTCATGGCATTTATTCACTGGCATGGAAATTCTGTTCTCCATCTTCAGAGACTGTTAGATGATTTGGCAGTGCCTTGCAGGAAGAACCAATAATATTTTAATGTCAGTGTGCACTTCAGCCCCAAACATCAACTCCAGGGCACACCCAGTTGAGAGACACAGTTGACATTGGCACCTGGACGTCTCCTGCTGCCAAGAGCTGGCACAAAGCAACAGCTTTGTCCTCTGGGTCACTGCTGTGGGTCACAAAGTTCATCAACATCATTTGGAACTGCAGGCAAAAAGCAACTGGTAAAGATCTTCATGGTCACTAGTAATGTAAGGTGCTCCCCTTTTTTTCTTTTTTGTTTAGAATAGTTTTAGAGTTCTGCAGCCTTTCTTAACTCTGAGCATCCATTAAAGAAATATTTTAACACAGTTAGGATGTTGCAAGTGAAAAGGCAGACAAATTATTAATATTTTCACAGAATCTGAGTCTGTTAGCAAATCTCAGAAAGGACTGAGGGTCTGATGCATTCTAGTAAAGTTAGGGAGACAAATACCAATTACAGCAGGCTTTATATCAGCTCCTTAATGCACAACAAGTATTTAAAATGAGACATTCAGTTTCTCAAGAGTGTTTCCCTCGTGTATCAAGTATATGATTAAATGCTACAAAGAACAATTTTAACAGTACCATTCCCACATTTTTTTCTGGAAGTAACATGTGCTTTGTGTTACTTCAAGCCTTAGATGCTGAAAGCAAAAATGGCTTGTCTTAGAAGAAAAACAAAACCAAAATCCCCCAACATTTTTCTCTGCAGATGGTCTGAGCAAATGGTGTCTGTCAGCTTCTCAATAACAGAAACCAGATGCACAATGGCCATTCAGTTCTATAACTTTGTTCTTGATTTGTGCTGCAGAAATTGCATTAAAAGAAATTTCTGGAATTGTTTAGAAATTATGTAGTTGCCATCGAAACACAGATTATAACTCTTTATTACTGTTTTTCCTGCTAGTGCAATCATTCTTGGGTGGCTGTGTGGATACATCAGGCATAATAAAACACAGTAGAAATAGCTAACTTCCTGAAATACTTTAGCAGCTGTAGCAAACTTAATGTCTTTTGAACAAAAGAATTAAATCATGGAAAGAACTGAAAGTGACTTTCTGGGTCTTTCCAAGGCTTCAGAAATGTAAGATCTTTGAAAAGAAGCTGAACCACTCTGGAAACCACATGTAGCAGTTAAAGGGCATTTGGTTTAGCTAGGAATGGTAACCAAAAGTGCTTTCTGGAAGCCCACTGGACAAGGTCAAGATAGTGCCTTAAATATATATATATATATAATTAACTTCTGTCAAGAACAAGGTATAAAAAGAAAAGTTTAAATTTTGATAGGTTGGACTCTTTGCTCTTTGAAGAAACGTTTGATTGCCTTCACCAACTCCATCAGAGTGAAAGCTCTGTGCTGCCTTGTGAAAACAAAGCTACAGTCAGTTTTCATTAAACACTTGAGACTTACAGCAGTTTAAACACAGCATGAGAAGCCAGTGAAGACAGGAAAATACCTTTGTCCCAGTGAAAATTATAGTAAAGAGGAGCTGTTTTCATTAACAGTTTGCAATTCCCCATGGCCAAAGACCCGTGGCCTTAGGAAGAAGAGTCATAATTAGTCTAATCATAATTTGCCCCATTTTTTCAGGGGTATGCAACAATCCTGATCTGATCTTTCTTTCACTGAAGAGGATAGAGGGGAACACTGTAGAGTGTTTTCTCAGAAGATGAGGAAATCTTGCATGTTTGGTTCCTTACCTGCAGAAATACAGTAACTGCCATGTACCTCAAAAGACCTCTAACCTATTCCTCTAGCAACTCAGCAAACTTCTTCCCAACAATGTCTCTGACTTCTGGCCTGAGACATGGACTCTTATGCTCCAACACCACCCGGTGTACAGACTTAACTTCATAATGAGTGTGACGTGGAGAGACAGAAAGAAATAGAGGGAGAAAGAGATTAAGCAAAAGACAGTCAGCACTTGTGGATGCAGCGACGTGCTGTTTGTCCTTCACACGGGGCTGCTCAGGGGTGGGGATCCCCAAGTCATTGCCCTGGGGGTGCCACTTGGGAACACTCCAAGTTCCAGATACCCACAGAGACGTGTTCCTGATTTCTATATGGAGTGAGGCTGGGCGTGTGCTCCTCTGCACATACTTTCTCCAAGATTTCGGGGGGTTTTGGTGGTTGCAGATGCCATCTGTCCCATAACTGGGGGGGATCTTTTTTGACTGGTGATATGGGTATGAGCAGTTGCTTCTTTTCCTGCAGTCTGCCACAGTGGAAATTTTTGTCTGGATGCGTTTAACAGGAAGCACTAACCAGATCTCACCTTTGCCAGGCCTGAAACCAGCACCTCCCTATCTCAAGTTTCTCCTTTCTGTGTTTATTTCAAGTTTTCACTGAGGTGGCTTAGCTTATAGCAAGTTCCTGCTGTGGCCTTGACAGTGTGCTGGGGGATGAGGAGCTGGACATGAGCCACCAGTGTGCACTGGCAGCCCAGAAAGCCAAGTGTGTCCTGGACTGTCAGAAGCAGCGTGGCCAGCAGGCTGAGGGAGGTGATTCTGTCCCTCTGCTCCACTCTGGTGAGACCCCACCTGCAGTGCTCTGTCCAGCTCCGGGGGCCCCAGCTCAGGAGGGACAGTGACCTGGGGGAGAGAGTCCAGAGGAGGCCACCAAGAGAGTTGGAGGGACAGAGAACCTCTTCTATGAGGAAAGGAATTGGGATTGTTCAGCCTGGAGAAGAGAAGGCTTTGAGGTGACCTTTTTGCAGCCTTCTAGTAGCTGAAGGGGGCCTACAAGAAAGATGGAGAGGGACTTTTTACAGCCTGCAGTGACAGGACAAGGGGAAATGGCTTCAGTGACAGAGAGTAAGTTTAAATTTGGTATTAGGAAGAAATTCTGTGGTGAGGTACTGTAACAGGTTGTCCAGAGAAGTTGTGGATGACCCATCCCTGGATGTGTTTCAGACTAGGTTGGATTGGGTTTAGTGAAAAAAAAAAAAACCTGGTTTAGTGAAAGGTGTCCCTGTTCATGGCAGAGGGTTTGGAACTGGATGATCTTTAGGGTCCCTTCCAACCCAAGCGATTCTATGATTCTGTGAAGCAGTTTATCCCAACAGAAAGATGAGATGTGATTGAGTTGTCCTGGTACCATGTCCTGTGCTTAGTCTTCTGGTTAGCAGCTCATTTTCATGATATTTCATTATATTTTCATTAAGTCATTGACTGTATCTAAGTGTTTGCACACAAATGTCAACATAACAAACCCGTAGGCTGATCCTGTAAATCTTAATGGGGAAACTGAAACAAACTACCAGACAAGATAATTCTACTAATAAAACATGTCTTTGTATATGGGATTATCTTTCATCATCCAGTTTCTAAGAATAACTGACTACATTTAACAACTGTCCATTGGAGCAACATATAGTTCAGGACATTTCTTAAAATATTTTAAAACTTAAAATATCGATATTTCAGTATTACTTACACAAGAATTTTTAACTGTTTGGTCCAGAAAAGGCTGAAACACCAGATTTAGACAGAATAATACAAAAGGTCTGTAATAAAAGCAAGCACAGGTTGGTTGGTCACTAACCAAAACAAAATCTGTAAAACTTTTACAGTTTTAGTCCTTAAAACTTTATTTAAGAACACAAATTAAAATGAAGTGCAGGGCTTTTGGCACTGTGTCTGAATGATGCTTGCTGTAGATAACAATATTTTTTCCACAGCTCTCAAAATTGAAACAATTTCTGTCTTGCATTTAGTCACTGCCCTCTGCCTCATGTGAGAATTGTCATTTCAGAAAGGCTCTAAAAAAATCTCACCCTCTCACAAGTGTTAACTGAGGTCCATTGCTTGTTCCCAGCTTTGTTTTCCTTCAGAATACAGAACAATACATTTTTCCACAGCTCTTTAGCACCCTCTATTGCTTTTTTTTCTAATCATAATTTCACTCTTTTTGAATTGTTGTGGGGTTAAAAAAATCAGATTATATGTAAAGGCTTTTTCAAAAGCAGCATAAGGATCAGTAGTGCAGTGTGCAAGCAGAAGGCAAAGAAAACAACACAAGGTTATAAGTAAGTTTCCATACCATGCAAAAAAAAGGATAAGAGGAAGAAACCGTAAAAAAAACCATCAAGGGACACAAAACTGATGGAAATATTCCAAGAGGCAGTGTGTGTGGGAATGTCAGAATGTTTATTCCAAGGTTATTTGATTGATCACATCCTATATTGGATGATAAAAAGGAAGGAGACAAACACAAATATTAACCCAAATTAATTGCCATTACAGAAGACAGTAACCATTAAAAAATTGAACCAAAACCATCTGGTCATTCACACTAATTGTTGGGCTATGCAGAAATGGCAGGCTACATTGGTTTTGGCTGGGATAGAATTAGTTTTCTCCATAGTAGCTCATATGGTGCTATGTTGTGGATTTTTCTGTGCTGCAAGGACTAAGCACCAGCTACAGAGGGGATCAGCATGAGTGAGATTGGTGCCAGCTACAGGAATTAGACCATGAGAAGGTGTAAGTGCCCCAGGGCTGTGGTGTCAGCTACTGCAGCACGTGTGGGGGTCCTGCCCCAGCCCCTGGGGGGTGACCCAAAGCCCAGGACTGAGGCAGCACTCGTGGCTGCAGGACTGCAGGGCATGGAGCTGGTGCTCACATACCTCGTGCTGGCTGCACAGGTCAGGTGTCTGTGTGTTCCCCACACTGGGTGTGTGTTTGCTACCAAACCCCAAACTGGGTGAGGCAGTGAGCTTGGGGCAGGGGCTGTGATGGTATTCAGAGTATGTGATGCCTATGGGACAAAAGTGCAAGTGTTGCTGGTGAGCACCAACCTGGACAAGACAGTGATAAGGGATCCATGGGGCAGGGAGGAGAGGCAGGATGGGTGCAGGGGTACGAGTCAGACAGTGCCAGTACTCAATGGATCTGTGACTGCAGATGTGCTTCTCAAACTGGAGAGCACTTGTGTGCCTGCACTACTGCCCCTCTGCCTCTGCCAGGGGAGGAAGGGGATGTGGCCACCCGAGCTTGTTTTCCATGGGGGCTGTGTGTGGATGCAGCTGAACAGAGAGCTTGTCTGTGGCTCTGTAAGCAGCCATGGCAGTGCCCTGTGTGTGTCTGAGACAAGCTCAGCTTCACTTCTGGTTCAAACCCTAAGTGGGGAAGCATCAACTGCATTATTCAGCCCAGGGCAAACAGAACCCTGGCAGCCAGACACCTGCTGAGGCTCCAGGAGCTGTGAAGGAACTGGGCCAGAACTGCTGGAGGTGGTAATCAGTACTAACATCCTGGACAGAAATGTGTGGGGAAGAGAAGCTGGATGGTCTTAGCAGAAGTCCCAGCAGCAGCTCCTAACATTTTGTCTTGGTGGCTTAAGGCACAGTAATTTTCTGGCATAAAACAATTGGTTCACCATGTGGAACCAGCTAGAGCTGATAATGACAAAGTTCTTCTCATTATTGGTAGTAGGGAGCAGGAAGTGAGGCTGTCCCAGGCTTGAACAAGTTAGAGGCAGAGTAGTCAATGCAGGATGGGCAGCACCCCTACAGCTGGGGCACAGGCCCACAGAACCTAAACCAGGCAACAGCTCCCATCCCAACCCAATCCAAGAAATCCCTCAGGCTCATCAACTGGATGGCAGGGCTGACCTGTATCCTTGTGCTGCATTCAGATGAGAAAGGTAAGAAACCACTGGCACTGGAGAAACTACACTTCTTTGGTCTGTCCAGCATCCTCCCCCCCAGGATATGAAATACTCTTGATGTATACCAGCATTATTCTCTTTTATTTATATATTAAAAAAAGGCAACCATTTTCTTGCAATTATAACTTCTGGTCTCTTTTAAAACTAGCAATCACAGAGCCTGTACAGCTGAGAGGTCATCATTCCTAGTTTTTATACTACACTAGAAAAAGTAACTTCCATTAGGTTGTATTATACACACATTTTTCAAACAAAAAAATCCAAATATTTCAAAGTCTACTTTCATAGTGCATGTCCTGTATAAGATTCTGATAATTTTTCCCTCTCCCCAGGAGAAAACCCAGCAATATTTGCCACGTATCTCTTACTGTGCAGTTACTCTAAGTTGGAGTATATTTAATTTCATCTTACAAAGACTTTTGGGATAACTGCAGCTGCCCATGAAAACTAACAGGATTTGGAAGATGCTTCCAAGTTAGTCTGGCAGTAATAGTGGAGGAAGGCAAAGAAGCCACTGCCTCTCCTTCAGCCTTCTCTTGACCTCTTGCATCTGCAAGAATGAAAGATTCATTGCTCCCTTAACCAAAATGCCCCTTCAAAAAAAAAAAAAAACCAAAGTAAAACAACCAAACAAAAAACTCAACCAACCAACAACAAATGCAAACCAACAAAACCCACAAAATCCCAAACCCAAACAAAACCCCAGCACTTCTGACAAGTTATTTTCTAGTAGAAACTCCCAGTCATATTTGGCAGCAAAGACTCACTCACTATTTTTAAAACCACCAAAGGCTATATGGAACATGTCAGGGCAACAAATCCCACATGGGATAAGGAGAAAAGACTTCAGAAGATGAGCAGCAACTAGAAGCAGGGGCAGCATTCTCATGAGTGAGACTTAGTCATGCTCTTGCCTGCCTGGCATGAGAACCTAGATGCAATCTCACCATATCTGACACCATATGGACAATGCTTTCCATCTGTAAAGGGGAAAAAACAGGATTAACAAACAACTTGTCCCTTATTTCACACCAGTTGCTGTGTTCACACACATCCTCATATGATATTCATTCTGTACATAGATTTTCACTGCCCACATTAACAAAGTAATCCAGACTGTTTAGCTCATCCTTTAGGCTAAGAGCTAAACAAAGAACAAGGACAAACAGAGCTACTGAGTTATGCTGGAGCAAGTCACATCAAAAGATACAACCAGGTACAGAGATGCTGCTGAACTGTTGCTGCTCCTCAGCATCTGTTACACCATGTTACTTACTGGCAGTCACATTTCTGCTGCACATCCAACAGCACCAAGCCCAGATACATCACTCCTGGAACAGAGCTCAGTTCAGTTAACACTTCAGGAGGGCTGTGTGTCCCACTCCAGGCAAACACCAGTCTCCAGAGGGCTCTCCAGCTCCACGGAGGTCTGATGGCTTTGCTCAGAGATCCCTTAACCTGCACCTGCAGTGCTCAATCCTGAGTACACACAGCAGCAGCTCCACACGTGAATTCTGCCTTTACGCTTTTTAACAAGACTGAAATATTTCATTGCCTTCCCCACAGCTCAAAGCATCCCCAAAACAATGAGAATTCCAGTGTTGTTCCCCCAAAAACAGATATGCCAGCTCCCCAGCAGTGCCTCTTTCATAGTGTGTAACTCTTCCCAAGAATGGCTTTCTCACCAAGGAGGGATTTTGAATGACTTCATAAATATTGAAATAATGTCCATCTGATGGCTACTCCTAACAGTGTGTCCCATGAGCACACTCCAGCAACTCAGGAAAGATTTCAGACTTGATGGAAAAGGCCTTGGGCTGGAAAATGAGCAAGATTCCAAAACATTCAGGCAAGTGCTGGAATAAAATACTGGAGTGAAACATCCTCATGGAGCAAGATGAAGTGCACAATTCTTTTACTCACAATATCTGTAAAAGAGAAAAAAAAATGCAAATCCAGCTTAAAGCAGGAAAAATACTTTAAAATTACATCTTCTACAGAAGATGTATTCTACAGAATGCCACCATAAGAACACACTGCTTCACCACTCCTGACAGGATGACTAGACATTTAGGTCCTTGAGGAGTCTACGAAAGCTGATACCAAAAAGCAAATACATGTATAGGTTTATAATGCTATACCCATTATTTCAATCTTTCTTGGGAAATTCTTAGCATATGCACTAAACCATGATACACAGACGTTTTCAGGGAAAGCATTCAGAGTTATTAAAACAGGATATGAACCCATGCATAGGCTTCTGCTGGGAAGGACATAACATCTCTATGGCTAGAAACACTGCCTATATAAAAAACATCTTGATATTAGAATCAATGTAAGAAAACATCCAAAGATAAGGGAAAAAAAAGGAAAAAACCCCATGAACATAAATTCCAGTTTCCCTGGCTTTATGACTTTCAAAACATAAGACCTCAAAATAATAATAAAAAACAGTAAGGACTTCAAAACAAAGACTATAACACACCCATGATTAGTCAGTCTGAGTATTCAACTTGATACTTATAAAAGGGCCAGACCAATTTTTTCTACACCAAATGCCTAAGGCCTGAAGCTTAAAATATAAATACTACAAGTCTTTGGGTACAGTAAAAATGGGCAAGTTTCAAACAGACAAAAGAGAAGATGTGCTGTTCTGCTGAGACTGCAAGTATGGCAAACATCCCTTCTTAACTGGAGTTCCCAAAGAGAGCTTTGAACTTACTGCACAGTGCTTTTGTAGGATTGACCTGCTGTCCAGCCAGCAGCTGCTGCAGCTTCTTGATGTCTATGCGTGCCTCAGCCATGCTCTCCACATCTCTGCCTTCAGAAGAGCTTTGACATCCATCCTCTGATGCTAAAAGCACAGCAACACAACACTTACTCCAAACACAAGGAGTTTTAACACCCACAGGCACACACCTGAAAACTGCTGAAGTGCTGGAACTAAAATGCCTTGTTTTGCAGAAACAGCAGTGCAAGGAAAATAAAGCCTAGTTTTCCCACAAAGCTGTCAAGGATATTGGAAGAGATTCCCCACCCCCACCAAACATGAAACAGCCATTGGCCACTTTCTCTTTTAAGATTTCATTTGAAGACTTTAAAGTACTTGATGCAATTTTCTAAAGAATAAAAGGTTAGCACATTAAGCAACACACTTAAGTGATGAGATCAGACACACACAGGAGGTAGCAGAGAACCTTACCCCAAGGAGGATTTCCCAGGTCTTTAAAATGTGTGGTTACAGATACTAAGTCAGTTTCTATTTTCAAGTTCATTTCTCCACTCAAGTTTGCTTCAATCACCTGCAATACAACCAGTCTCAATTTTAGGCAACCCACTTTCACATTGCAGAATTACAGAAGAATACAGTTCACTTTTGATTAAATGCAAACTTCCAGAAGCATTTCAGTGCAGGTCAACCATACTTTCTGAACATGGTTTCAACTACAAAATGCATTTCTCATCATTCCTGTGTGAATTATCCTAGACTAAACTTTCAGAAATTATGAAAAGAAAGAAATTTAATTGCTTTCCAGTACTTTTAGAACAAGTATTGGCTTTGGGAAGTTCATGTGCTGAGGAAAATGCTTTAGAAATGAGAGACTGAAGATGGAAAAATGCAAGGATTCCTGCATCTCCATTCAGCTTCTCACAACCAGAAAGGCACCTACACAGTCCATGACACACACAGGAAATGGAATGCACCAGGAGTCCACATGCAGTTACAGTGCTGCTTTCCAAACCCTAAAAATACACAAACACTGCATCACATCAGTAACTCCAAGATGGACCTTGAACTGGTAGAAACCCTGGAAGAATGGTGAAAGCTTTCAAATTTCATCCTCACCAAGTGTCTAGCCAGAAGGAGACTGTATGACCTTGCACAAATCCCAAGCAGATCAGAGGATTCTGAAAGCACAACTAAGCACTTCATTTCTGTGATTAGAATTCTCAATTTTAAAACACACTCCTATCACAGTCAGTCTCCTACAGAATATAAATGCTAAGCTCCCAAACAATGGCCAAGTACTATCTGCAATTGCTTCTAAGCTCATTTTTGTAGCACTGACCAGTTTTATTACCAGGATGCATCTAGCAAAAATAATTGTGATACTTGATGTTTTTGTTCTTTAGCAGCATGAAAGCAAGGCACTCAGTGATGCCTGTATGCCCAGTGTTGATACACTACCTCTTCTGAGTGCTGCTGAACACCAAAATTCAGTCCCATCATACAGCTATCTTGTGCCACAAAAGATCCTCAGCTCTGGAAACAAAGCACTGTGCCTAATTTTGTGTAAGCATGTCCACTGAGGACATGGGAGAAGGAAAACAAAAACTGCCAAAGGAAAAGCATTGGAAGTGCATTTGCAGGATGACTCCCATTTGCAAAACTTCCAGAAACCCAGAGTAACCTCTCAACTCTTCTAAGTCTTGGAAAACAGACTGTCCCAGTTTCAGGATTCTCAGTTCACAGAAAATTTCGTATTTATCAAAACTGGTATGAACAGCACCAAACCCAAACTATACAGAAGTGCTACACTTTACTAACTTTGATGTCATTGTGGTGACTGTGAGCAAAAACAACTAAATAAAAAACCCAAAGCCCTTTTCTGTCCAACTGCAGAGGGCTTCTTTCAATGGAAGGCTCAGCAGCCCTCCAGAAATCCAGGCAGACTGGAAATCCACCATGTCAGAGTCTTAAGCACAGTCTTACACCCAGGAGCTATTAGTACAATTTCCTTTAAATCCTACCTCAAGTTTACCTGAAATTCATTCACACAGACACCTAATATAAGACTCATGTAATAGACATTTCTTTAATGAAACCACCAGGAAAGTATCCAGCTTTCCTGAAGGAATGTCTTACCACCTATGAAGAGTGGCTTGTAGCAACATAATGCTACAAGGATTCAGTACAAAGAGCATCACTTTCTGGGAAGCCCAGAACAAGCTCTTCAGTGTAAATTCTAAAATAAATCCCATCATTCTCTTTACACAGTCTCCAGGTGCCTTGATTTCATCACAAGATATAATGTGGTGGCACCAGTTTAGGCAACAGGGAAACTTTATGCCTCTGATGAAATAAGGTGTGCAGCACACATACTTGAAGTGCCTTAACTTACAATGACATTGCTGAGATTCTTCATTCTTTCCACAACACTCCTCATTGTTTTCAGCACTGGTAGATAAATACTGACCTAGAAACATATAAGAACTTCATTTGCACAAGTATTTCATGTGTGACTGGGATGTGACACATTTATTTCTCCTTTCAATTATATCTGTTTGGACTGAGTTATCTATGGCCTGCAGGATGCACAATATTTATCTGAAACAAGCAAATGTCTCTGGAACAGAGGAAGTCTTTCCCATTATACCAACAGGCAGTTGCATTCTAGCAATAGAATAATATTCCGTGTTCAAAACAGAGACAGGTTTTTGCAGGTCACATTCTCACCTGTGTTACTAAGTACATAGTAACTACAGGCAAAAAGGAAAGAATAGGATTCCCATGATACCACAATCATTTTCACACAGCAGTGTAAATCTAAAATAACTGAACAAAATTCTTCAAGTTTCTACTGAGTTGTATGTCTTCAGAATTTAAATATACTTAGCTACAGAGGTAACAGACATCCATAACCTCAATAGGAGCACATTTGTACAAAGACCTCTCCATCCTGTTAGAAGTCAAAAACAATATAGAGATGATATACAGAAATCAGGAGGAAATTCGTATCTCTGTAACTCTGTCTGGTAGGCCATGAATTATCTGGGCCATTTGGCTCCTAAACAGCTGAAACAGCCTAACCCTGTGAGGTTGCTCCAAAGACTCACAATTCCTTTGCTCCTCCCTTTCTCTGCCCTGAACATCCCAGGAAACAACCTGCCCTGTTTTCACAGGTTCTGGACTCTCTTGTTAAGACAGAGGCCCCATTTCATCCCTCTCAAAATCTGAAGCCTCCAGTCTTCCCTCTTTCTTTCCAACTCCTTTTCAAACCCCACCAGTAGCACCCTCTGTAGCAACAGCATTTCGCTTGCAACCTCCTCTTTCCACAGGGAATACAAAAACAGAGGCTTACATCAAAGTCAGGCACGCTGGGCTCTCTGAAGTCATTCCATATTCTTCTAGGAATAACCCCCACTGGAATGTCATGTGTCACAATCCTACTGCTGCTTGATAAGGATGGCTTGAGGGAAAGAGAGGATGCTCTTGCAGTTAAAAACAGGACTTCAATTCCAAATTTAAATTTTTCAGACCCACCACAGGCAATAACTATGTGTTCCAGACACTCAATTCCAGTTTTCCCTAGGTTCCTATCAATATGCTCTTAAGTGGACTCTCCTTCTGAATGAAGAAGAGTTGCTGATTAATAATAAATATGTATATATTAGTATATATAAGCTATCCTTAAAGGTGAAGTGAACGAGTGGTGTTAACAACAACAAATCAGAAGACAGCAGTTTGAAATGCAGTGTCAGGAAAACCAAATGCAAAACACAGAGCCAAACACTACACTGAAACCTCCTTCACCTGGTGGCTTCAACAAAAAGGCAATAAGCCATAGAAAGTACAGAGAATGAAGGAATAGAGAAAAGCAGACATTAGAAAAGGTTGTTTCAATCACAGAGATTTCATTCTTCCTCCTCCTTGCCTTGTGGAAAAGATAAAGCTGTTTCTGTATGCTACTGACCACGATGGCAATACAGGCTAGTGAAATGGCACATTACACCAAAGACTACATTTGATCTTAGGAAAAGCACTTAATTTTTAAGAACTTTTTTTAATAACGAACATAAAAGCTTGGTTGCACTTACGAGCTCCACAGCAACTCTGAGACAGGGACAGTGTTTATTAGTCAACTTGATCTTCACTGCCTTAGCACTCTGGGCAGTTTTTAATGCTCTCGACAGGTTCTCAGGCACCAACTCTAAATAGATCTCATTGTGCTCTGCAGCTACTCCTTCCATCTGAAATTCATCGAAGAAATTCCCCTACAATTGTTGAAAGTTGGGAAATAAAATAAAGCAAATGAGGGGCAAGTTTTATCTATCAGACCCTAAGCTTAGTATTAAGGTCTAGCATTTGTACACGTGCTTAAGCATGTGTACAAAAGGAGACGTTCCTGTGCCTGGCATTACCTGCAGCAATCAAAACAGGCCACATAAGCATGAAGGACCATTGCTTCAGGCCAAACCTATTCATTTACTCCCCTATCAGTCTGTAAAACACTGAGGTACATTTCCTGATGGCAGTTTCGGGCAGGCCCACACGGGCCAGCACATCCTGACGAGACAGCCGAGGTAAAAGGGGCATCTAACCTGGAACACCTGCGTGAGCAGCGAGGCCCGGAGAGCCCTGGCACACCTCGGGTGAGGGCTGCCACAGCCTCACTCCCCACACCCAACTGCAGCTCCGGCTTTCAACAACGGGGGTTCGGAACTTCCCCGGCCTCACCTGGCACAGCTCGCACCACATACTGGCGCCTCCATTCGCTACTTTATCGGAGAGGATGAAGTACAGCTTGCAGACGGTGAGCCGCAGCGTGCAGGTCTTGGCCAGCTTGGCGATTGTATTAATTACACCTGCCGGAGGGAGGGGGGCGTTACACGAGTGACCGCTCCACACGCCCCGGGCAGAAACCTGCAGTCTCCAAAAACGCGGCTCGTGCTGCTGCAGAAACTCCCGAACGCGAGAAGCGCCTCACGCTGCCGCCTCCCAGGAAAGGCTTCTGGGCCCGCGGCCGAGGCCTCGCGTTCCGTCCTCTCCCCTCTGCCCGGTCCTGCGGGCCCCAGCCGCTCGGCGAGGCACTGCCGCCCTCCAGCCTGCCCCCCATACTCACGGCTGAAGTGGTTGAGGCAGGCGAGATCCACGATCTTTGCCCGAAATCGCATGATGGCACCGCAGGCCGCGCTCCGCCCGCGGCTGGAGGCGGGACCGGGCCGGGCAGAGGGCGGGCAGGGCCGGAGATAAATATAAATTCCACGGATTGCATTTATAATTGTGAAAGAAATATTACCTTGCGCTGCACCTAGTGCAGTCACTATCGATTCATGGTCTTGTTTATTTGTGTTTTCTTACTTTGGTAGTACTTTTGGTAAGTTCTTATCTAGTATTCAGTGCTAATAGGGAAGACTGTAAAGGTTGTTGTAGTTTAGTTAAATTGCAGCTTGATGCAGCTAGTCTGTTTATTAAGATTTCTGAATCTATTTCATTTAGAATTCTTAATTCTATTTTTAATGTACTAATAAAGTCTCTTTTCTTTCAAACTGGGGGGAGGCATGTGCTTTTGTAATTAGTTTGTCCACCTTATAAAGGATATTTCAAGAAATGGAGAGTATTCTGGCCCAATGTCACAAACCCTGACTTGCATCACCATCTTAACATGCTTCAGTTATTGTATAGACACTGCATCCCTTTGTTTGTGGCATTCAATGAAATTTCAGAAACTGTACAATTACTCAGACATTTGTTACCAATTTTTGTTGATTTTATGGGTCTTCATCTTGCCAAATTATATAACATTTTCCTAAATCTTTAGTTGTGTTTTTAGTAATAATTATACCTGTAGAGTCATACAAGTTCTATAACTTGTCAACAGTAGCAGTGCTATGACAGGTGGATATTACAGTCTTTGTCTTTTCCATATTGTCACATCCTCCAATTCAGATTAGGATCATGAAAAGAGCAGCTTTCCAGGTTGTATTTGTGTGACTTTCCACAACGACTGGGGGCCTTTTTATCTATGATGTCTGTTCTTTGATCTTAATTGCCATGAAGGAGGCGAGCAGGTCCTTCCCACTGTGGTTCCAGAGTTTTTTCTGCAAGAGACTTTACACAAACCTAATCCTCAGGTTGTATGTTGTGCACTGGCCCATCTGAATTTTTACACTGAGTCCCAAACAGCTGTTTGTCAATATTGTCAAGCTGTTTCTGTAATGCTGTTATATAAGAGGTTATAGTTTCCTCCCTGACTCGAGCTGATGTCTCCTTTTGTACTTCATAGAGTTGCTCATACAAAATTTCAAAGGGGCTCAAACTTTCTTTTAGGAAAGCCTCTGGCCAACCAGAAAATGTGTTTGTTAATACTAAAAAGATATTGAAACCCCCCCTTTCCTTGGAAGTTCAGAAAAGTCAATTTGTCACAGGTCACTAGGGAAGTGTCCCTTGACTTTGTTGCAATTTGACTAGATTATTATTTATGCAGGTATAGTTGTGAATACTATTTCTATTTGCTTACCTTCTCCAGCTGCTTCCTCAACATGACAGTCTGCATTGCTGTTTACTTCTGTTCCAGTGTTACCTTTTGGGTGATTTTGGTGGTGCATACAGGATTGCATTAGCATGTTTGACTGCTTTTTCTTGTGCAGGTAGGAGTCCTCTTTTCACAACTCTAAATGCATATTTAAATGTTCATACAAGAGTTGGGGTAGGAGCTGTGAGTTGTGGTGTCTGAGCTGAGGTGTCAGTAGGTCAGGAGCCCACTCCATGACCTCAGTGGTGGTCACAGCACACCCAGCCATCCTGGTCCCTTGTCTGACAAAGCTGCTGCTCTCTGTGAATCAGTTCCCAGCGTCTGGGAGTGGTTCTTTGTGAGGTCTGGGCCACTGAACTGGAGTGTTTCCATTGTTTCTCAGGTAATCATTTACAACTGGCTCAGCATTTGCTTTTCCTTTTGTCAGTCCCAGAAGGGTTCAGAGTTCTCTCACTGTTTGAGGCTGGGATGTCTTGCAGAGAG
>WEIV01024718.1:285856-304913 GCA_013390005.1 Calyptomena viridis
CAGGTAATCATTTACAACTGGCTCAGCATTTGCTTTTCCTTTTGTCAGTCCCAGAAGGGTTCAGAGTTCTCTCACTGTTTGAGGCTGGGATGTCTTGCAGAGAGTTTCTTTTCAGGCTGTTCCAGAGAGTGTCTTCTTGCAACTTCATATTTTAAGTAGGTAACTTGCTTCTGTATTATTTGGGTTTTCTGTTGAGAGACTCAATAATTGCTTAGTTCTTAAAAATTTAAAAGGCTTATAGTCCATTGAATATATTCTTTTTTTGTTTCTGTGGTAACTCACAATTGCATGTACATTTGTGCTTGTAAGTCTTGGACTACTCTATCTTGGTGTGTCAATGGGCTAAGTTCTAGGATATATTTGATTTCAATACTTTAGTTACTTTGTATAGTTTAAATATTGCTAACAGCTAGACTTAATGCTGCTATTAATTGCTTTTAACTTCAAATTTTAATTTTTTTTTGTTTAAATTTTCTAATAAATCTTTTTCTAGGAGGGGTTTTGATGAATTTGATACATATAAGAATTAATGTGTTCTCATTTGCTTTCTTATTTCAAATTTGAGTGGCTTTAAAAGAAAGCATTTTCTGCTTGACCAGGGTTTTTTGTCACTTTAACAGATTTTTAACAGATTTTTACTTTTAGGAGAATAGAATGAGATGTGTTTCAACTCTGTTTTGAAGCAGAGGGATAGAAGTTAATACTGCAAAACTTTATTTTAGATTTGCCTAGTTAGTTGTGCTGTAGATCTTCATTGTATGTGATGATAGAACTTCTTTAATTTGCTCAATAATTTATATCTGTCATCCATTTAGAAACAGCTGTCTGATGCTTAAGCACTCTGGTAGAACATACATACTCTGCATACCCACTTAAAAAGGATGAGGTAATCAGGGAAGAGAGGCAGTACAAGAATTTGTTTAAATCTAGTTTAAAAAATGTAACTTTGGCAATGTATTGGAAGCTGACAAAAGAACATGTATGCTCAGATTAATATCAACCCTGTTTTCATGCTTCATATTTTAGTGAAACATTTATATGCAATTAACAATTACGAAATAAATAATCTAGGCAATATCAACTTGCTATAATTTTAAAGAAAATAAATGGAAAGTACCTCAGTGCTGTGGTATTTTTAGTATTTTAACTTAGTATTTAATTAATAAAATTTAATTTTATTAGTATTTAGTATTTTAGGTATTTTAACTTAGAAAAAGCAAAAGTTGTGAGAATTGTAATGAGCTGAATGGCAACAGCTGGAGGTGTTTTGGGAGGAGACTGATAAAAGAGGGGGTTTGGGATGGCAGGTGAGGGGTGCTGGTGTCTGGAGCAGATCCTGCCACAAGGCCCAGACCCCCAGGCAGGGGGTGCTGGGGCTCAGCATGACCAGGCTGTTTGTCACAGTTCCAGAGCAGGAATCCCCAGGTCTGCTGTGTGTGTCTCTTCCTGTGTCTGACAGACAGTTAATGATGTTGATAGACAGCTAATTACCCCAGTAATTAGTGACCCCGATTGCTTTCTGCCTGTCCTGCCCAGAGCAGCAGTGTCCCTACTACAGAGGGAGTCAGGACCTGGTGAATGTAACCTGGGGGAAAAGGGACATGGCAGGGAGTGTGTGAAGCAACCAAGTAGGGCAGGAACTTGGATCTTGTTTTTTCTGAAGTGCAATGTCCTGATTGCTAAGAGGTTGTCATTTACCCTGTCTCACCTCTAACACCTTTGCATCTCAGGGACTGCCACTGCATAATGTGGGCATTGTCCTTTCTTGGCTGCCTTGTCAGATGGGAAACCTCTCTAGAGAACTCCATGTCACAGGGTTCTGTCTGTGCTGCTGGTGCCTAAGAGCAGTTTACCTTGCTACTCCTACTTGCACATTGTGTTGGTTTTGCTGGTGCTCTGGCACATTCAGTGCTACCTAAGGCCTAAGTACAGGGTGCTTTCTTTTCAGGGGACAAGCAGAGCTGTGCTTTCTTAAAAGTCCTGCAGGTCAGGCCCCTGGCTCGGGACTTGAGCAAGGCCTGGAGTTGTCACTGCAGGCTGGTGGAGGTGGTTGGAGCTGGGACCTTGGTCCTTGGCTTTCCCACACTCCTCGTTCTGGAGGAGACTTGGAAAACCACCCTGCTGATGGGAAAGTGGTCAGAGGAGACACAGCTTTTCTCTGAAGCCACCAGGAGGGCTCTGTGCAAGGAGCTGCACCAGCAGGATTCTGCCTTGTTGCAGAGCTGATTCCCTCTGAAATCTCAGCACCCCAACCCCGAGAGGCTCGAGATGGTGCAGCTGGTGTGATGTGCCTCTCCAGGGGGCTGGAGTTCCCAGGGGCACCAAGGTCTGTGCCTGGGGTGGGACATCAGGACAGGGCCACGTCAGGGGGACACACTCTGCTGCTGCAGAGTTCAGCATTGACTAAGAAAAAGGTCATGAACCTCAGAGTGTTTTGTTGAATACTGAAACACGATGTATCCTCAAAGTTTATGAAGTGTTTGAAGAGCACTTATGTGCACTTTATGAAGTGTTTGAAGTGTTTGGTGAATCAGACTTTTTTTTCACCTTAAGAAAATAGGAACATTTGGTTTTCATGGCAGGATTTAAGTTCATCTTGCAAAGTATCTCCAGGGGGATTGGGGAGGTGGTCTTGCATCCTGAGGCACAGGAGTGGAGTTTCTCCCTGAATATTTCAAGTGCACTGCATTACCCACAATGTGCCCTAAGTGTCCTCAGTTTTAGGACTCAGTAGAAAATGAGAAAATTCCAATTTCTTGAGGTGAAAGGTTAGTGTGGGAAGAACGTAAGCTGAATGGTGATATACCAAATTGTTTTAACCATCTAATTTCAGCTCCTCCATAACAACCCTCAGGTTCTCTTGACTGCAATTTCATCAGTTTTAACAGTGTAGAGCATGTAATTTCTTTAGTCATTTCAAACTGGAAAACTTAGAACTGCTCTGGTCTTATTAAAGTGTCCATTTCAGCAATCCTTTTTGGAAGCAAGGGAAGGAAAGGCCATGCATCTGTCTCAGGAGGGTTTGATAAAATAACTAGAGCTTAATTTTAAAAGAATTTAGAGTTCAGACCGTTTTTCTTTTATGAAGACAAAGAATTAATTCACACCAGAAAAGATATGCTGCTGTATCTAGAGAGGTAGAATCATCCCAGAAAATACTCTAACAGTGTAACAGGCCAACACAAAAATGCTGCTTTTTGTAGAAACAGAGTTTAATAAAAGGTATGTATGTTCAAAATTAGTATTGCAGCAAGAGATGACTGAGCATCCAATTGAATGCTTTTGCCAGGATAGAATGTTGGGATACTCTGAAAATAACTTTATTCTGAAGGGAACTAAGCAAGCAAAATACATTTTTTCCTAGAACAACTTATTGTAGCATTCTGTTCATCTGCACAGATACAGACAAAGTGCTCTCCAATATTTATGGCAAGTCTCTTTTCCTGCAGTAAATACATGTCAGGGATTTCTCAAATACCTGCTAATACAGCTGTGAAGGCAGAAGCCTGGAGTCCAGAATTGCCCTAATAAATAAACAATTATACATGTTTCCTGTCTCCTATATTTGAGTTGGGAGAACTGCTGGAGTGTTTTAACAAGAGATCCATTTTGACTAGACTTGATTGTTGACATGAATTCTTAGCAGCTGAGGAAGCTTTTCATGTCTTAATTTAAGGCTTGGAGGAAGTGCCAACCTGACCATTGTCTACGTGTACTTTTGGACAGGTCACCTGCTCAATGTTCTTGGGAGAACACAGGAAAGCAAAGGTCTGCAAATGATGATAGAAACCTGAAAGTCCCTATTTTAATGGAATATTTTACACAAAACAGGATTTTAGTATTTGGAACACATACCTAGATGGACAAAGCAGTCCATATACTGAAAATCAATGTACTTTCTTTATGCTTTATCCTTTATTACAGCTTTTTAAATACTGTAAATGTGACACTGTGTATGGGAATTAAAAGTATTTTCTTATGAGTGGTTAATTGTTGGAGTGCAGGAGATCTGGACGACCCTCACTGGGATCCCAGGAGGACACAGGCTTTGATCTGTGCCCCTGGGAAAAGCTTCCAACACTCATGGAGGAAGTAGTAAAAACATGGTAGATTATGGTTTAGTTTATCACAGAGGTGAAACTTGTGGTTTTGGGGTTTGTAGTGTGGATGTGAAAGACAAGATGGAGGATTTGGGGTGTTGCCCTGGGTTCTCTTCTCTTCTTGCTCCATGTCCTGCAGTGGAGGTGGCACAAGGACAGTGGTAGAATAGATCTGAGGTAGAGGAAAGGTGTTAGCAAGAGGTGATGGTTATTGGTACAGAATTATAAATATATGTTGGATAAAGAAGTCTTTAAAACCTTTCAGCAGTTGCTGTTTCATGGCTCTTGCAGCACAGGTTTCAGGGTGTCAAGTCCAGGTACAGGACAGCACCCTGTTCATTTAAGGACTTAATAAACAACAAGAGAAACTGGAAAGCTGCAAATCCAACCTCGTTTATCTGGTATTGGGACTTTGATAAGAAGNGCTGCAAGTCCAACCTCGTTTATCTGGTACTGGGACTTTGATAAGAAGAAAAACTTGTTTTTAGGAAAAGGGGTCCTGACAGTATTTAACAGAAGGTCACTTTCAGGTATCAGTGATTCTAATTTTACTTACTCCAATGCAGTTTGGGCAGGACAGAGTAACACAATTAAAATCAGGTTCATTTCTGGTACACACAAACATTTTTCTTACAGTTGCAAAACAGAAGATTCTTCATGGAAATGGTTTTGAGGGTGGGTTGGATTTTTTTTTAATTTGGTTCCAAATTAGTACAGCTGCAGATTTTGAGTCTTGGAAAGCTCTGATATTTCCCCTGGGAATTTCATATACTTCAACTGTCGCTGTTTTATACAAATTCTCAGGGTAACAGGGTATTTGCTGTGAAGATTTCTGGGTTGCAGTATTTTTGCATTGAAACATCTGTGATCCTTTTCTCATTTTGTTCTTTTATTTGTTCTATTTCCATTCATTTTCTTTACCACATTTATGATCAATAATTTTATTATCAACTTTTTCTTACTTTTGTCCTTCTTCAACTTTTATTTTGTGCTTATTTTAATGCAAGAAAGGTAAATGAAGGCTACATAAAATCCCCAAAGCCTTCACATTCAGTGAAATGAACTCATCAGTTAATTCTGTGTTATATAAAAGATCCACAAAAACACAATGGTGTTTGTCTCTTTTATTATGAAGGATACAAAACCAGAGTTTAATGAAGCTACCACTGGAAATATGAACTTTTTTTGAACCAATTCTCTATTTACATACACAAAATTTCCCAAGTGGAACAATATCAAATGTGAGACACATTAGAATATACCATATATATATACATATATAGATATAATTGAGAGCTTTAGTATCTGTTAATCCATACATGACTGCTACACAAAAAGGCAATTCCTACCTGTTTTGCACAAGTATTTTAAGTTAAGTTTATGAGATGACCCAAGCAAAATAAAGCAGAATCTGGGCAAATTCTGCTGTCTGAATGGTTATTTTATAAATAGAGTACAAAGTAATAGAGCCAGGTTTTCAAGTCAAGCTAAATCAAATAGCCCATAGTCCAAAGTGATGGACATCAAAGAATGAAAACTACCACTGCTGTTTACTGACATCAAACCACAACTACCTGAGGAGCTGAGGACACACTGGTTTGCAGATCACTGATCAATTCCTAGGAAAAGCAAGTATTTTTAGTTCTTTTTAAAAAACTCTTCCCTCAAACAGAAAAGCCAAATAATACACTTGAGCTTGCTTTGCCTGATCAGACATTGTGTTTAAAAACATGAACTACAAGAAGACACAGCACTTTGTATTGTTTCAACTGGAACCAACTCGTGCTTCGTTGATAAGGCACTTTCTTTAGGTCAGTGCAGTGCCAAGGTTTAGCTGTGCTCCATTGGCCCCAGGGCAGTGAGGTGAGCCAGGCCCTGGGTGACAGCAGCAGGGATGGGGCTGAGGGCTGTTCCTCTCCACGTGTGGATGGTGCAGACAATCCCCGCGGGGTCGCTGGAGCCCAGGTCACACAGGGAGTAGATGGCTGCCAGCTGCACAGCCCAGGGCACACCTGCACAGGGAACACAAACCGGGCTGTGCAACAGGGTCAGGGCAGTCCTGAACCTCAGCTGGGACTTAGACCAGACACAGCGAGGTGACAACCTGCACACACAGTCCATGGCACACACAAACCGGGCTGTGCAACAGGCTCTGGGCAGTCCTGGGACTCAGCTGGGACTCAGACCAGACACAGCGAGGTGACAACCTGCACACACAAACCGGGCTGTGCAACAGGCTCTGGGCAGTCCTGAACCTCAGCTGGGACTCAGCCCAGAACACAGTCCATGGCCCTCGTTTTATACTGGTGCTTCCCAGGCTGCTCAGTTCAACACGGTTTCAGCATTCAAAGGGCACAAGAGTTGAGCATCTACTGATTTTATTCTAAGAGTGATCAGACTGATGAAAGTAGGTTTACACTGAGTCTGAAACAGACACAGACACACACCCCTCACTAACAAGAACCAGAGATTGCAAGGAAAAGCAGCTGTATAGGGTTCAAAACAGCTCTTTAACATTAAACCAGTGCTTCACTGCAAATGTACTTAACAGCCAGAGTAACTTAGCAATGAAACTGTCTAATTCCAAGGTGGCTGAAACCATCTCAGAATTGTTCTCTGTCTCAAAAAGAAGGTAATACTGTTAATACTTCATTAACTTTGGCAGAGAAAGGGACTCAAACTGTGTGACCTATTAAGCACTAACATAAACTGCAAAAGCACACAGTTTTGGCACATATATCTCACTTTGTGTTATGTTCTGGCATTGGCAAAACTTCCCATTGCAGGTATTACACTAAAGTGCCTCAAAATAAACATTACCTTCCTCTTTTGCCTGCTGTACAAACAGTCCAATTACAGAACTAATATTCTTCACTGAAGCAAGACATCCTTCCTTCAAACCTATTTGACCCAATCGCCCTGAAAGAAAAACAGAGTTACTGTATCTGACTATCTACACAGTCAACTCCCTCACTTTTAAAGACCCCAAGGCATTTTTCATCACATTGATCCAACTCCCACAAGTTTACAGTTTTTAAGTGTAAAACTCAGAAATAAAGCAATTTTTAACAAACGATATTATATAGCTTACATACTGAAAATATTTATTGAAACTCAAACTATTAATATATATTATATATCTATTTACCTTGAATACCATCTAGATCCCAAATAAATTAACTTAAAATTATTATGGCATTATATTGCATATAAAACCTTCTTTTATGCACTTTGTGATAAACCATATGGAGCTTGTTAGGGGAGGTTTAGGCTGGAGCTCAGCCCCAGGTTGTGCTTTGCCCACAGGGTGGGTGGGCACTGCCCAGGCTCCCCAGGGCAGTGGGCACAGCCCCAAGGCTGCCAGAGCTCCAGGAGGGCTGGGAGGATCCTCTGGGCACAGGGGGGACTCTGGGGATGGGGCTGTGCAGGGCTGAGGGTTGGACTGGATGGTCCTTGTGAGTCCCTTCCAGCTCAGGATTTCTGTAATTCTCTATGTAGCTACAGATGATTTAATTTTAAATACATAAAACACGTTGGTATTTGTTATCATGACTCAGAATAACATCTCTCAAAACTTACACACCTGCTTTCCAGAGGCTGACAAACAGAAAATATCTGCAGAAAGAGCCAATAAAATGCAAAAATTCTTCAACTCACTTTGCAGGCAGGCTGAGTCTGTCAAAGGACACACTTGCACAAAGCAGCTCAATGAGAACGTGGCTGACTTACCAATCAGCCTGAGTGTCAGAGCTACAACACTGTCCTGGACACACTGGGCACTTTCACAGCCCTTTCTCTTCTTTACCCAGTTATCCATAGAAGGCCAAAGCACTTTGCTGTGAAAGACAAATGAATTTGAAAACCTGATACAGCACAGGGATAGTACTTTGAAATTTGCTCAGGATGCATGAAGGCATGGGACAGTATTCACACCATAATGAAGGCAAAGGGTTCATTTGTTTATCACAGATTTCCATAGTGCCATTTGCATCTTTAATTCACCTTCTAGGGAAACTCATAACACTCCACAAATCCAAGCAATGCAAAGAATGTTTTAAACCTGAACAACCAAAACTAACTTTCTGGAGGAATCAGGATAGGATTCCTGTTCATCTTCCAGTAATTTCCCTACAACATTCTGCATCTCTACTGACTGATGTCCATGAAATTGTAGGACTTTCAAATGTCATGCTGAAATGTTCTGTAAATTTCTTATATGACTGGCAATTCAGTTTGTGTTACAAGTAGGATCTGATGCTTGTGTTTACACCTAAAAGCACCCAAGACATTTTTAATCCTTAAAATGATGCCAGTAGACCCAGTTACCTCTAACCAGCACAACTCCACAGAGACAATCAACTCTGTACAGCCTTAATTAAAATACCATTCACTGTATTAATTTAAAAGTATTTCACAAAAAAACCCTTCTTTACTACTTGAAAATGGAACTCTTATAAAAGACAATGATGACTGTAAGTTATTTGCACTTATTTTACTTTTTACAATCAATTATTTTGTTATGTCATAGATAATTGTTTAATAGGTTATGTAACCTCTACATAGAAAATCAGGGCTGTCAGGTCAGTGTAGGTGTTAAAATGAAGTATTTCACACCAGGTTAGGTATGGCAGCAATCCATGGACTGGATTATAAGTTCAAGAAAAGTCAAGACATTGAATCTAGATATTTTAATGATTTTAGGATTAAAATCAGACTGAAATCAGGATAGGACACTAATGAGTATGGTTACACTCCACTTTCAGCACTGAAGGAGTGCTATTTACACATCAGAAGTTCCACCCTCATGTTTTACTGATGGGGAAGGGGAATTCAACAGTTAAGTTCAGAGGAAAACAATCATTTTGCTTCACTGACAGACAATTCATCTCAACATTTTTCACAATCATCCACAGTTATTTTGAATGCAATTCTTTACCAGAATGGTTCAAATAGGGTTAATTTCTTGGGACAATACCATGAAGTCTTACATTTCCTTACTGCTCATTCATTCTGTCTTAAAATAAGGCACAGAAGCACAGCAGTCTCTGTGTCATCAGGTTAAAACACCCTCATTTCTAAACATCTATGCAATATTTTATTATGTTAAAAACTATATTATAGTGAACTTGGAAAAAAACCCAAACCACCCCCAGAACCAGAACAAACCACAGAAAAACCACCCAGGAAAACACCTGGAAGAACTGGTTGCCCCAATACCTTATAACATTGTCATGTGTCCAGTCCCACTTCAGGTGAGAGCAGAGGAGCTCAACAGCAAATATGTACTGCCAGGCATCTTCACTCAGGTCCTCTCCATACTGCTCACTCCACTGAAATTCTACTTTTGGACATGACTGCATCTCTAAAAGCAGGTTTGACACCATAACACCAGCATCTAAAGAGGAACTCTGGAATTTTAGAAGGTAATTACCTTAATGCATGAAAAATACCATGCAAGAAACAAACTGTACATAGATTTGATACTGACTGTATACAGCATCTCATACCATAAATCCAACTTAGGGTTTGAATTAACACAAACAAACAGAGTATATAACCCAAAACCTTCATGTAATCAGGATTTTCCCTGATGCTTTTACTAAAAGGAGAGTTTGGGAAAAAAAAAACCCAAACAGCAAAACCCACACTTCACACCCACACTTACCTCCTCCTACAATTTGGGGATTTTTGTTTCTCTCAATGCAGCTTTAAGGTCAGAAGAGTATTTTTCCAATTCAAGAAGATTAGTCTAAATACTGCTCACTTTCTAAATAATTTTAAAATTTGTTACTGTTTATCCTTCATTAAGGGCTAATTTCCAAGCAAGTACTTTCAATAGTTGAGGTAGTAATAACTAAAAACGTGCCCTGTGAAACATTTCTAATTAAATAGGTAGGGGAAAAAGGAAATTTAAAAACAAATATCCTTTGAATATCTGAAGTATTGAGGAAAAAAGCCTAGGCTTATCACAGAAACAGAGTGGGTGCTTGGCAGATCTTCTCAGTACAAATGCTCATACAATTGGCAAGTTCTGCCATAGTCCAAATCACTAAAATGGCACACTGTGACCAAGAGATACATACCCATTCTGCATAAGGTTTACTTTGATAAGTAGAATAATCTTCTCGTAACATTTTATGTATAACAGACTATTGATCACAATCTACTTGGAATTTTCCTCTGTATTTCCACCTAAGTAAAAAAGAGCTTACAGACAGATGTCATCTCCTGTCAGCAGTACAGACATTCTGAGGTCCTCTCCAGCTGCAGCAGCTCTCATACTCCAGAGAGCCATAAATAAAGTAGGTAGTGTGAGTGCCCAGAATAAGTATTTCAAAGAACTAAGACACCCTTATGCCATGAAATGTAAAGCTGTAACCTACTAGAGCAGAGAATACAAATTCTTTGCTAAGCAGGGACTGCAGCACAACTGAGTATCAGAGCTTAATGCTACATCACAACTGTGATTTAATAATAAAAAACCAGACACAAATCCATGCCTTGTTAACTCCCTCCACTCTAAACCTGTGCTAGAGCGTGAGGTTTATGGGGGGTGTAATTCCAGTGATACCATATTAAATTCAGAGCTCATTTCAGATGTAAAAAAACCAAACTCCCATCAAATAAAGGCTCTGAGGACAAGTGAAGACTGGCTGCAGCCCTCAGGGCAGCTGTGGAGCAGCACGTCAGGGTAACTTACACAAACTTGAGGTGTGTCCCATTTTCTCCTCTTTGCAACATCCCTCTCAGGATGGTAAATGTGCCTACTGAAAACTTACAGAAACTGAGTTATTTGCCCAAGGGCTCAAAGACTTGAAATCCAATCTCAGAAGTCTAAGGTCCTTAACACTGGTTACCCTTCTTTGGTCATCACTGGTTTTGTACTGATCATGCCAACTGCTTATGAAATTAACTGGCTCTTTTGGGTTTTTTTGGTGAGAAATGGGTATTTATAGACTACCTTGCAGAAAGATCATGAGTAAAAAGACACAGGCTCATCCTGAAATTAACTGTGATAAACAGAGAACTATGACAGACAGACAAAACCTATATACATATATATGAAAAAGACCAACAATACCAAATGAAACAAAAAACATCTCAAAGTCACAGTTCCAGAGATGGATGGAATTCCCTAGTCCAAGAACATGCTAGTTAAAGTTTAAAGCTGGTACTGACAATGAAAGCAGACATTACCTGTTCCCAGTTGAGATAAGCACTCAAACATGCCAGCATCTCACTGCTTGCACTCTGTCTCACAACTAATTGCATAGCTTTGTTAATTGCACCTTGGAAGACAAATATGTCAGACCATACATTTGTGATAAATAAAATCAATTTTTCTGCATCTGGAAAGCCTAAGGAAAAAAAGAAATAACAAAGTAAGATTTTAACATTTAAAAACAACAAAAAATATATTCAGGCATTAAAAGTTCAGTCTTCAGCGAGATAACTAGGAAAGAAGGCAGAGAAGTCACATCACAACTGCAGCCCAAGGAAGGGGAGTTGTACAGGTGCACATCAGTCCTGAGACCAAATAAAAAAACACAAGGGAAAAAACCCCCACAAACCAAACCTTAAGCCACCTGCCCCATTGTAATTTCATTCTGTCTCCATTTATCTTTCTTACTGCACTTTAGTTCACTAAGGAGAGTGGTCTTGGAGCATTGAAAATGGATTCTATCAGATTAAATTTAACTGTAAGATGCACTCCTAAAGCCTACCTAATTACATTCTGGTCACAAATGAATGATAATATGCATGTATTACCTTTGCTGGTGGGAACAAAAGAAAGGGGGGAAGAGGAAGGGAACCAAAATGGAAAAAACCCTCTCAACCAAGCAAGACTTTGGATAATGGGAAGTAAAAACACTTTTAAAAGAACATGTCATAGAAGTACACAAGTTTTGATCAAGGTGTTGTCCAGTTCCTGACACTATTTTAAGCCAATACATGTTTTTAAATCACACTTACTTTATGAATCAGTAGTTATTCAATTAAAATAAGGAAATACTAATAGGCAGAAAGGACAAAAGTCTCTGGAATCACATTATTGTTTTGAGATGGTGGAGCAAAAATGAAAGCACAGAGGTTTCTAAGTAAAATTTTTCTTTGGAAAAACAAGTAGACTACGAACAGCCCAGGTCACCACAAACTGCAATACAGATACAAAGGAACTGTGAGAAGGGAGATTTCTTCTAGAACAGTCTACACTTCTGCATTATAGAAAAAAGTTCAAAGGAAAACCACCCTTTCATAGAATTCCTATTAGTTTGCTTTTACAGACGTAATTGTGGAACACTCCAGCAGGTTGAAGAGAGAAGGCCACTAAGCCACTGCACCTTCTCTGAGGAGGCTGTAGCACAACAGGCGGGTTCTCTCCACATCTCCCAGCTGCCGACAAACCCCTGCATAGATTCGGCACAGAGCCTGACTGAAGCTGCCATCTGTGCCATTCTTCTGGCCCTTCAGTTCATTGAGGACAGCATGCAGCAAGCACTCTGCTAAATGCTGCAAGACACAAAAAATATTGTTAGACTATTATATATTTAAGAATATTGACGATATTGTAGTAGTATGACAATTAGAAAGAACTACTCTATTTGCAAGAATACTATTTGCATATATATGAAAATGCAGAAAAGTAAATCAGAGGCAACAAGTCAAAGAAAAAGGAGAAACTTCCCCAAATAAACACACCTTAAACAGATTCAGAATAGAGGTGCTATTCTTTAAATATAAATTGTTTAGTTATGTGATTAAAAACTATCTTCCTCACACAAAGAACACGGAGAGGAATAATGAAAGGTAGAGGAACCCCAATAACCCAATCAAAGGAAATGCAGCATCCTGACTTAGATACTCCAGAGCTGCCACAGGAGGACAAACAGCCCATTGTCCAGGTGTGAGTTAAGAGCAGAGTCTCCCCACAGATAAGTCACTGCAGGAGGTGGGGAGACAACGTTGCTGCCCACAATAACATGGGACTCAATAGGAGATGCAAGGAAAGAGAATATTGGGATTGTGCACAACTTCCTACAGGATGTTTAGCAGGAGAGCTAAAAGAGGGGAGTGGAATGAGAGGCTTGGGAGCCAAGTGCTGGAGAACAGCCAGTTCAGACTGGGTACCTGCAGACACTGCTAGTCTGAGTGTCAGCTTTGTGAGGAACCACACAGTCCAAGCCAGGTACCTGAAAACCAGGATTCTGACAGTCAGACATAGGTCTGGACCAGCTACTGGAGCAATATGTGTGTGCTTGTGTGTCTGTAAGTTTGTCAGTGCATGAGACAAGTGAGAAAACCAGCAGCCACTTACTGGATATAGTGAGTGCTCAATGCTATCTCCTGGAAGAATCCCCAGTGTCTGTACCTAGATGGATGCATTTTGCACCAGCAGGCTTTCCCTTTGAGTACTCACTACTGGGGAAGTCCCTGGCCTTGCAACTGCCTGGATCTGGAAACATAAAGGTGCCACAGCCTTGCTTCCATGAAGTCACCAGAGCTGGCAAATCCCAACAAAGATGACCTGAGATGTTGGTAGCAACTTCTGAGGAGAACTTAATTACATCCAAAACTCCTAACAGGACAAAATACTGCCATGTATCAGTTGGTGAATTGCTCTGCTGTAGGCTACAAATTATCTGTGACAAAGATGGCAACTGAAGTAAAATTTCTCCACACTGATGCTGAGCAAGTTCTGAGAAACAAACTGAGTAAAGATTTTTCCAATAAAATTAATAACCTCATGTAGAATAATCAAGGTAAACATAGAATGAAATGGTATGCCAGTACTGTATATACAATGAAATTTATCTGATTTAATGAAAAAAAAAATAGATTCATTTTGGAGGATCTCCTTCTACAACTGTTAATACTATCCACTACAAAAAATACTGCAAAAATAAAGTGGATTATGCACACATCAGAAAAGCTTATGTCCTATACCCTGAGATTAGCTCAGTTGGTTACAGCATGGTGCTAATAACTCCCAGGTTGTGGGTTCAATCCCTGTACACGCAAGAGTTGGACTCAGTGATCCTAGGGGGTCCTTTCCAAATCAGAGTATTCTGTGATTCTGTACTTATAAATGCATTTTTGCATCTTGGACACCACTGAACAGTAATTTCTTGCACAGTTTTATATTTTCTTATGTTATACAAATTTAGATGTCTAACAACTTTTCAAGACAAATGAAATAATATTTTGAAAATAACTGAAATAATTCAAATTCCACATACTTATACTCTTCATCTGCACAGAAGTGATTATTAAACCATAAAATTTAAAATTATGCCACCTACCTTGTTCTTTATGCCAAATTCATAGACAACTTCTTTCTCTTCATCTGTCATTATTGGAATCTTTGAGATATTGCTGACATACACGTGACCTTTAATAACTGGTAACAAGTCAAAACAGGATTCAGCGACTTTCTTTAACGCCAAGGAAACTTTCTGGCAGTCAAGATCAACAACCTTCTTAACTGGTAGTGATGTTTCTAACCTGGAACTGTGTGCTGAATGACTCATTTCACCACTTTCACCATGGAAAGCCTCCTGCATTTCCGAGGGCATGTCTGTGGTATTTCTGACAGCAGCAGTATCACCGGGCTCCAGCTTTGGCTGTTCACTGTCCAATCTCAGTCTCTTGGCACTTCCTGGCACAGACACCTGCAGTAGTGTCCTTTTTTCAGGATGATGTGATGAACCTGAAAACAGTTGCTGATTTTGTACATCTTTGTCTTCATCTTTGCTGCTATCAGATTTCAAATTGCTCCCAGTTTTAACAAAAGCAGTTGATGTAGATGCAATTGCTTTGAATCCACCTATTTGAGACACAGGTCCCGGGAAACTCCGGCTGTCTGAAAAAGCACAGCGGTTAAGCTGAATATTGCCTTTCAGAATGTTGAGTGTCCTTGCCCTTGCAGACAGCTCGGGGTACATAGTGTCCAATATTTTCACAGAGTTCTCCTGAGGAGCAGCTGGACCAGCACTGTCTGCTGCAAAGAGAGGAAATCTTCCTGGAACGGGAAGCGCATGCTTTGGAATGGAAGTACAAAACTTCAAAGGTGAGGAGCAAATCCTTCTGCCTACTGCCACTTCTGAGGGTGAGGGAGGAGAAAATAAAACAGCAGATTTTACTGCTGGACTATCTGTTAATGGAGACGTGAGAGGAAGAACAGGAGTTTCATGTAGTGGGGATAGCAGGTCATCAAGAGGGGAGAGCAAAGAGGATTGACTTGTCGAAGATATGGAACAGGCAGTTTTTGGAGGAGTAGCAATCAAAGGCAGTAGCAAGGGGGGCAGAGGAGGACCTATCTCTTGCCTAATTTTATTTATCATCTCGGATGAGCATTTTGTTGGCATAGAAGTATCAGCATTTGCAAGAAGTGGCTGAGTAACTCTGAGAGTCTTTGTTTTTCTTTTACCTTGAAACAGTCTCTTTGATAGCCTGGGATGTGTTCCTTGGGCAGCTCTCTTGGTAGAAACACTCAAGGTTTCAGATGGCTCTTGCTCTTTGCATTTCAACTTATTGCTCTTTTGGAGAGCACAAGAATCTGGCTCCAACATGCCTAACTTCTCAAATACTGTCTTTTGTGGCTCAGAGGGCTGCCTGACTATCTGACAATTGCACCTGACATCAGATAGGGCTGCATTTGGAAGATACTTGAGGAAAATTTTTTTTCTACTGCTACTATCTATGATAACATCAGTGTTGTTTTCTCCTATGTTGCAAGAAGTGTAAGTTTGATTATTATTATATTCCTCGAACACTGAGACCCCTGTATCAACACTGTGTAATAGACTTTGTTCCACATTTGACTGAAGTTTTGCGGAATCATTTCCTTCTAAGAAATTGCCAAGTGCTAACATTCTTGTATTCAATTTACTGGTTTTTACAGTCAGCCTGCAATTTTCTGAGAATCTAGTTAACATCTCGCACAGCGATAATCTCTTTTTTGAAGCATTTGGCATCACAGGGCTTTCTTTTGATGTCCCAGTTTTTAACAGACTTTCCTCACTGTCACTGACACATCCAGCTACACTGGAATCTGTGAGTTCATGAGCACCCTCAGTATTCTCAGAGGTTACCAATACACACCTTCTCTTCCAAGAGGCCGAGTCTTTAGGAGAAGCCTCTCCAGGCACATCTGACCACTCACCTGCAGTCTCTCCACAGCTGTTTGCTTCACAGTGTGTATATGCATCCACCACAGTGCCTGCTTTTAGATGACTGACTGTAAAGGTATTTCCTGGGTGCATCACTGAATGAAGCTCACAGACCTGGTAATCAGCATCAACAATTGCACCAGTTTCCAGACCACCCACTGCAATTCTCCTGGACGCTCTCAGTTCTGTTCTGAAGATGGGACCACATTTAGCACATTTCACATATCTAACTTTTTGTATAGAACAGTCTTTCTCTTCAGAGTCATTGCTCTGCTCTGGCATATCAAAATAATTTTTACACCTTTTAATGGCATTTTTCCCAGATCCCTCAAAACTATTCAGTTCTCTGCTTTCTCCCTCAGCAAACAGTGAACAAGATCCAGAAGGATCTGTTCTAACCTCCCATGTAGAAGTCCTGCATCCTGATTCTTGACAATCAAACTTTTGGAGGAGAAAAGCATTCTTCTTATAAGAGTTTGCATCCATGATCTGTGATTTAACAGATGCCTGAGGTTCTTTATCTACTGGTTGATCCTTATCTGGAATTTTTACTTCATTTTGGTGTACATATTCCCCCTCAGGGCAGCCCAGTTCTTTGCACATGTTGCCTTTTTCAGCAGACAAGATCTCAGCACCCTCTCTCAAGTCTTCTGAAGAACAGTTAAATGTACTACCCATAATACAATTTGTATCTTCCTTATTTTCCCAGGAACAGGAGAAAGCAGCCTTTTCTGTGACATTAGTTTCAACAGAACCAACAACTTTTAGAAGACTGAAATTTAGATCAGGAGGCCTTGTGGATTCCAAGTCATTCCCCACTTGCACAGGAGAATCTGTTTCTTCATTATTTATACAGCATTTATCCAAGTCCTCTTGAGTAGAAAAAGACAAACAGTTTTTATAATCCATTTCTGAAGCAGGCTGGGAGATGATCTCTGAAATACTATTTCTCTTCACAACATTTTCACAGTTAAAGGAACTGGAACAAGTCTCAGTTGCCAATTCCTTGCTTTGTTTATTTAATTCTCCTTTTACTTCATCACATTTAACGTTTTCAGTTATCGAGAACTGACTGGGAGGTTTTGCAAACTGTGCCTGAGAAGTAGGATTATTTTCTACTAAGACAGATTCAATAGCATCCCCTGTCACTAACAGCTCACTGCTTCCCTCTCCAAAATCTTCTGGATTAACTTTGCATTCAGTGTCTTGAGACTCAAACACTCCAAAGTTTTGAGTTTTGAACTGCTTACATTCTAATGTGTTATACAAGTTTTCAGATTGTTTCATTTCACCTTTCACTTGTGTAAAACCTAACACAGAGGATTCACACTTAGCTACATTGCTTCCTGCATCAATAATGCACACTGTCTTTGGTAGTGCAAGTATATTTTCCAAGTTTGACTTTCCTTGAGACAAATTATTACCATTTTCTTCCTGATGTGGTTTGCTTTTTAAATATTCCCCCTCCTTCATGTCTACTAAGTTTCCATTCTCTGTACTATGGAGTAGCTCTGACAATTCAGCTATTTCTAGAACACTTCCTTGGTTAAATTTCGTGGCGAGTTCAATAGTTGGAGCTCTGGTTACATTCATGTCTCCAATATTGAGCTGTTCATCACCTTTTGAAAAGGCTGACAAATTTCTGATTCCTTCCATAGCAGATACAGGTAAGTAATGGCTAGAGACTTTAGCAGTCTCTGGTTCATATTCTCTATCCACTTCATCTTTTATTGTTTCCACCTGTTGTTTCTCCAGTATCTCTTCACTGTCATGTTTTATTTCAGAGCACTGAGAGTGTGCAGACATCTCAACAGCTCCAGCCATATTAGTTACTTCGACTGCCTTTTTTGATTCTTTCTCAACCACTTCATTCTGTATCAATACAGCAGATTTCTCCTCAGAATCTTCACTTTGAAGCTCAGAAGCCAAATGAGCAACACTTTGGGGAACAGATACTACCGTGGGACTTTCTCTCTCTCCTAATAATCCACCTCTTTCTGCTTTCATTAATTCACCAGGCTGCTCATGTGTACCCTTATTATCAACAGCTCTGATTAAGGTTACATTCTCCTCTCTTTGCTCACTTTGTAACACAAAGTCAGCTGAAGAACCTCCCTCTTCACTGTGCATGTCCTCAGTATCTCCTTTCTGTTCTTTGATGACTTCCAATTTGTCTCCTGTTGCTTCAGTTAGTTCTCTGTTCTCAGGTTCCATATTCTCAGAATTCTCCTCCAAACAATCTTTTTTAGTTTCCATGTCTAAAGTAGCAGCTTCAGCCTGCTTTACTTCAGCATCTCTCTCCTCCTTGCTTGACATCTTTGGACTGATACGAATGTTCTTTTCATTCCAACTCAGATTAAGTGAGATTTCTGCACCAAGACCATGCTCACATGATTTGCTCTGTCTGTTACACTCCTCATTGAAGCTGACTACATTACAAGTCAGAGCCTGAACCTGGTCTTCTGGTAAAATATCCTCTGCTGCAGAAGTACTGCAATCACCTTCTTCGTCACTGGAACATGTGACTTCTCCAAACATATCCTTCAATAAAAAAAAACAAAGGTAGTATTCCAAACCCCAGTATCAGTTTTAAGATCTTCTCTAAGCAAGTACACTGGTGGCACTGACATGCAGTGGTTTTGAGAGATAAAGGCTAATGAACAAAATTACAATCTTCTCCATCACTGTTCTTCATAGCAAGTGGAAAGTACCTCTGTAAAAATAGGAGACTTCTTTACCTAGCTACTTGTATTCTAAGGTTACTGGAAAACTGCATTTATTGTTATA
>WEIV01024718.1:305589-323831 GCA_013390005.1 Calyptomena viridis
CCTAGGAAAGTCTAAACATTAAAGGCAAATAAGTTAAATTGATTATAACTGTGCAAAATACTTCTAAAAGGGCAAAGATGGCCCAGTTTTCTAAAATTTAAAATCTATGATTTTGTAAAATTAAAATACTACTTCCAATAAAACAGTAGAAATCAATAATCCCAAAACCCCAGTGTGTCACATGGAACTAGGACACAGTCTGTAGTATTTTCAATTGTTATATGACATTGTATGTGGGATCTTGTTTATAGTGCTCACAAACACTACTGGACACAGAATTAGCAGTATTCAGGCAAGAGATCAATTGTACTATTTGTGTGCACCTGAGTACCATCTGTAAGGAGCCACTTGGACTTCNGCAGTATGGTACCAGGTAAAAGAGTATCCACACAGAGACCCCCTTCAGTGCATGAGTAACTAATACTGATACTACATCCAAAAAAAGCCCAGGAATAGAAAATTACTATTTCTGCAGTAATTTCAAGACCAAATTAGTGCCAAGTCACCTGCCAAACTCACCTGTGTAGTCAGTGGTGAAAGCTGTACCGGAGAAAGAAGAGCAGGGAGAGGCCTGGCCCAATTCAATATATCCATCACATTTCCTCCTGGGCCCTTTTGCTCCTGATCAGAGCAGCCTGAAGTGTTGTGTTCCTTGCCTGCCTGTATTATCACATCTGTACTTTTATCCTCAGTGCTGTGCAGACATTCTTCAGTTGTCCTGTTCTCAACACCAGCATCTCCAAAAGGCTCGGTACTCGCTTGAACTTGCATGGCTGTCACAGAATTTTGCTTTACAGCACCTTCCACTGAAGAATACCAAGGTAGTGTTTTGCTATCAGACTTCCTGATCTTTTGGTGGATTTGTACAGTGTCTAAGACAGAAAAATATTGTTAAGGATATTTTACTCTCCAATTTCGCATCATAGATTGAATATATAATAGTAATAAAAATCCATTACCATATTTTCAAATGTTATTCCCACAGAAGAACTTAATGTCACTTTCAGAAACAATTTCCTTACAGAGATGAGATGTTATTATTCACAAACAATTATTTTTTCATGAAAAAGGCATATGTATGTGCAAAGAGCTTCTCCCCAAACACTTTCTGATTTGGGTCATTAAGGCCATCCTTCTCAATTTTTTAATCAGGAAGGGTCACCCTTGGCAGTACTGAAGAGTGGTTGACAACCCTTCCAACATAGAGTCACCTATACCAGTTTTACAGTTATTCCAACAGCAAGAAAGAATGTCCAAATTCCTGGGTGGCTCTTTGCACTGTACTTATTTTTTTGCTACTTTTCAAATCAGTTTTTACTTTTATACAGTAACTCATTTCTTATGCATGCAGACAAAACACACTGCCTNAAATCTTCCCTCAAACGAGCTGTTTTAGAACTGCAGAAATTGCTGTTAAGAAACTGCTGGATACTGCAGAGGCAGGGTAGTGGGGGTTTTATGCTTGTTTCTCTCCTGCACTGTGCTGCTGCAAACTCTGAAGAGTTTACTCAGAACCTTTGTCCAGGCACACCCAGACACACTCACCCCCTGCTCGATGGCACCAGACTTCCAGAAATACAACTGCATGCCCAGAACTCCTCCTGGAGGAGCTGGGCCACTTACTGGAAGAATTTGGGTTATAAAACCCCCAATTTCTGAAGTGTATGCAGGGCCCCCTCCTCTGACAGGGCAGGACTGTGTACTGTGACCACAGACCACGATTACACACATCACTGAAGCCATAGGTACTATCTTTCTGTCTCTAATCTTCTTTCTCTTTCCAATTTTTCTCTCTTGCAGTGATCATACACTTCAGAAGACTTATATGCCCCATTACTTTTTTTTTCTAGTTATGGTTTCAAACCAGTCATTCTAATAAAATTCATTATATCTGTTATTTAGCGTTGTTTTGCTTTAATCCACCCCAAGGGATCCTTTAACAAGGAACCTGGTTGCCCTGGCTCACAAGTGGGTCACAACACCATCCCATGGTAGAAAGAACAGCACATGCACAAAATGGTTTTGAACAGGGGATGTACAGATTTAATTGGCACAACTTACATTCTATTGCAAAAATAAAAAATTAGTGTGCTTCATTATTTCTGTCTCTGTTAAACCACTACTAGAACTTGCAGAGACGCTCTTGAAGCAACATTAATGGCAGTGTCTTATTCCAAAACACTAATTTAATTTGATGGGTCAAAATAACCCCCCCAGTGACCAAAAACCTTTAAGCACATTCTGGTATATTGGCTCCACTAAAGGAGTAGATCAGGAATACTCATCAAGAACCCTGTTTCAAAGATCCATCTCAGTCACTTCACGTAGCAACTCTGTATCACACTCGCAATTGCTGCAATGGACACCGGGAGGGAGAAACTGCTCAGCCTGAAGGGCCTTAGCACCTCCTATTCCCTAAATATAGGGAATATCCTATATCTCCTTTACCTCTCAGTCATACACCTTCACTGGCCCCAAGAATAATGACACACACCATCCATTGCAAAGCTTCCCCTGAGAAATGGATGAACGATTTCTGAATAGCTAAGAAGATTCTCCATCCTTCTCTACTCATCCCTTTCCAACCCAGTCCCCGATAACTGGGAATTTCTTTAGGAATGAGATGCTTTTCTCATAGTTACCCCTTTATCTGTAGGAAGAGTTGTCACAGCAATTTTTAAAGGTTCAGGATATGGTAAGTTTCTGTATTGGAAATGTCAACTCTTTGGCACCTTGGCCAGAACTTCAGGTCCAAGAAAAGCCCTACTGATATTAAGACCATTCAAATATTCTAATCACACATGTACTTGACCAATCAGTCACTAAGGAATGTATTTAAGTCCTTCAAAGAAGTGTTACACAAACAGTACTCAACTTGAACTTACCTTCTGTAACAGTCAGTCTTCTTTTTTCAGACCGTGCCTTACCCTGAATAGAAGCTGAAAAAAAAGTACCAATATTTATTTTTGGTCAGAAAAAGTGAGAGCTTCCAGAAAATTTCAAAACTCTGCATGCCCTCTTACCCATGACAGGATCATTTTCATTTTCTTCATTCTCTCTTTTTCCTGTGGCACTATCAATGCACATCCAGAGTTCTTCTAACAAGAGCTTCACCTTTCCTGTTAGAATAAATAAATTAAAATCTTTAGTTAAAAATAAATTGAGGAAATTAAACTAAGAATTTATGTCCCTTTATTTTTACTCAGAACACAAACATGCCTACAACAAAATACAAAATACTCACAACAAAAATTAAGACAAAGTACAAGCTTCAGAGAAAGAGAAATGCTAGATGCCATTATGGGAATGGCCCTATCCACAGAGCAGACTACAGGAACAGGTGCTGAATGCTCTGGCTTTTCCTTTTTATACCGAGTACTGCAAAAACTTGTAGCAGCCCCCAGAGTAAAATGTAAAAGCAGATCTGGATGTAGCACTAGTGTAATGAAATAGTTTTTTAAAACAACTCAAGTGACATGCACATCAATGGGGCAGGAAATCTTCTAGGAAGGTTTACATCCCATTTATGCCCACTCAGTAATAAGCATCTTAGTCTCATCGTGGAGTAACAGCACAACATATGTGAATTAATTACCAGGCCCCAACATTAGGAGACCATGTCTAGAGTCCTGCCAGCACCATTGGCAGGTGATGGCAAACAACTGAGTTTCAGAGTCAGAAGGGGAGGTGGAGGGGGAAAAACAACCCCAAACTTCAGGAAACTACACAAGCATCTCATCTTTTATGCCAAAACTACCATCAGATCCAACAATCAGGAACTGAAGACTATTGGTTTTGTGCCAATTCCATAAGGCAAAGGCCACAGCAAACTGCCATTACTTTATGAAAAAGCATACTAAAAGGAATCAGCACATAAGAGAAAAATCTGCCAAATTTTGATAACAGGGAGTAACACTAACGTTCTCATTACTAATAATCCTTTGCTGCTAGTTGAAACTCAAATTAGTGCTCAGATATTTTTTTTCCTATTTTGCCATGAATTAAAAACCAGAAGATGAAATTGGGTACCAATTCAGTACAGTCCAAAAGGAAGTAAAAAAATATGGCAAGGAACTATGGAATATGGAAAAGGTCTACCTTTTCCAGAAAATATAATTTCTGCACTAAATTTATTGCAAAGCAAGAAACAGAACGGGGAAGTTCTTTTGCCTCAAAATTGCCTTCAGAATCTCTAAACAATTCAAAAGCAATACCAGCATTTTAAAAGCAAAAATAAATTTGCTTAAAGTTTGGTCTCAGTACTTTAGAGGAAGTTTAGAAGGAGTTTGCTCCATGACAGCTAGATTCAGGTAATTTGTAGCATATACTTTAGATAATTAGGAGGAAAAAAGTCAATAGGATAAGATACAGCTCTGACTCCTGGATTTCCAGTTGATTTACCAAGCCTCATACAGAAATTGCAGCAGATTATACTCCTATTTTGTCCTTTCTGATTTCAATGAGTTTTGTAGACAAAGGGATCATTTGTATTTTTCTGTGTTTCTGTTTTACATTTGCACATCAACTGACCTCACATACGTGCAGGGCAGACTAGTCCTTTTTATCAATCTTACTGCAAAACTGAAAAGAGTCATCTATTACATTAGTCCTTCATCACTGTAACACACTTGTAGCAACCCCACCTGCCCTTACAACACTTCTGTCAGTATCCTCTGTTTCCAAAGATCCAACTCCCCAAGAGTTGCAATAAATTCATAACAATTGGTTCCACACACAGAACAGTCCAGCAAAAAATCTTACCTTTGTCTATATCTTTTGTAAGATCTTCACTTGAGCTCTGGGTCTCTGCATGCTTAACTATTAAAAAGAGGAGAGGTGTAAAGGAAATATTCAAATGGAACAATACCACATACAAATCTGAAGGCAATCAAAGGTAAACACTTACCTTTTCTGCATTTCTCTTTAGTGACACCATCAAGTTTTCCCTGTTAAAATTAAAAACTAGTAATTTTTTATGCCATACATTGTTTGAAGAGCATCTACTCTTAATGAACATGAACTCTAAATCAACATTTCAGAGGTCATTCTTCAGTTGAAAAATTGCTCTTAAGGTAAATTGCTATGTTAACTACTCAATATCCCCAACAAATGTAATTTTACTGTTTCAGTATCTATTGCTGGTAGCTTCCTTTCTTTCCTCCAGAAATACTGAAAGAAGCTTCACCCAAAGACAAGGAAAGCCTTACCTGTGCCTTCTTCAACTCCTTTTCAAGCCTTTTCTTTTCAGCTTTCAGTTGTCTGAAGTCCTGTGTATGCTTTGTTGCAGCCTCTTCAAGAGAAGAACCAAAATTCAAGTGTGAAACTACACTGGAATGGGCACTAATTGAAGTACTGCTCATCACTAGCTTGCAAATCAAATTAACCAAAAACAGAGAGTATGAAATGCAAATCTAATTACATTATATTTTGTTAGATCTTTAAGACAACAACTCATGCATACAAGTATGTTGTCTTCCATTGCATAATTACAGAACTACTGCAATGTATTTACTGGTTCTCTCACTTATATGGAAGAATGAAGAGTGGGTCATATTGTAATGATATTGTACTGTAGAACAATATACACCAAGTGAAAAAATGAAAAAAAATTAAGAATTAGGTGCAATGGGTTTTTTACATGTTGTATTGTCTTACTTAAAAGAGGGCTGTAGTTCAAAGATGAAACCACCATAGTGAGTTGCATTAGAAAGCTGCAGATAACACTCAATACTAATAAACACAGAGGACCTTATCTCTTAATGTCTAACAGACACCTGGGCAGAGTGCAGGTGAGTGGGAATAGAGAGTGCAAGGCAGGTAAATGAGGACTGAGAGTGAGGTTCCCAGACAGCAAACAACAGGCACATGGAAAGTGCCTGCTGACCAGATCAGGTCACAGAAGAGAGCATATTAAAAGGCATTAAAGAGGCACCTTGGGTGGTAGGCTGACAAAAACCAATCATGGCAAAATTCCATATTGCCAAAAGATATGAGATCTGGGATATTTAATGAACACAGAAAAAAACCTAAAAAGATAAAATAGTCATTGAAATTGGACCTAAAGCAAACCCTCTCTCAGTATTTTGTTCTGGTTCTGACAGAATTTGAGGGTTTGGAGGCAAATATGTATAAAAACCTGTCTGTCGTATAATGGAACTCCAAAATTCTCATCAAAATGAACACCTTGTACCTGTATTTTACAGTAGGATTTGGGGGGGATTTCTAAATAAGATAGAAGTCTCTCAGTTCACTGTCCTTTAAACTATGGTAAGCACAGCTGTAAGGATGCTATGAAGGCAAATATCTGCCTTGCCAACAGGCAGTACAAATGCAATATCAGAAAGTTCTATGCACATCCATCCTCTATTAGCAGCACAAGAAAAACACAGTGCCATAAGGTAAGTGCTTTATCTCTACTTAAAAACAAAGCAAACAAACAAATTGATCAACCAAAATATAAGCACCAGAATATTTAAGAATCAGAAAACATGTGCTAGGTTCATCAGATATTTAAATATGATTATAAACGTGACTAGAACAATTCTGCCAGGATTATTAAAACATTGGAGCACGTGTCCTATGAAAACAGGCTCAGTGAACTAGACTTAATTAGCCTGGGAGGAAAACAAAGCACATCTTAAGAGGAATCCAAGAACAGCTTTCCTGTACAAGGAGGTATCAAAAAGATGGAATGAGACTGTTCACTGCTGTATGGTAGACATCAGGTGTAAACTGAAACATGAGAGTTTCCAGCTGGTTTTAAGGAAAAACATGTCAGTCCTGCAGTGAATCCAAGTTGCTGTACAGGCTGGCCAAACTGCATCCTTTGAGGTTTTCCTGACCAGAAACTCCCTTCCAACTTAATTTATGCCATGTGTCTAAGACACTCAGCAGAAAACCTTTGCTGATGTAATTCAGAGACTAAACATCCCACATAGTACTGCCCTGCCTTGCTCCTTGGGGCCTCAAAGTCCCAATTACTTCTTTGGATAGAAAAGGAACCAAGAGATTGAGTAGGACAACAGTAGAATAACAGAATGTAGAAAGTTACCTTCAAGTTTCTTCACTTTTGTTTCTAGTTTCTTTCTCCTGTAAAAAGAACACATTAATACATCATTTTTTTTAAATAGAATTATGTTGCATGAAAAGTCAGAAAAAAATACATCTAGCTATTTCAGAAAAAACACAATTCCTATACTCAAAACCTGTGAGACCAATGAGTCCCTGAAGCTGAAAAATTAAATAAGTGACATGTTGCTGATATTCTCATATAAACAGCTGTATCTGTTACAAATGCAGAGTTTGCTTTTAAGAGGGTCAATCCACTAATCCAGGAACATAAATGTGCCTTTATCTGCATCTTGGAGTTAGAAACACAACCCCAGAAAACTGGCTTATGTTTTTTGTATCTCTATGTAATGCAGACAGGTTAGCTTTACTCCTTAAAAACAATTAAGCCTTGCTTACAATGAATAACATAATTATCAGGAATAGCCTTCAGGATTGCTTATGTCCCACAGTTTTTTGTTCAGAGTATCCAGGTGTTTACTAAAAAGCCAAACCAAAATAAACAAAAAAAATTATGCATCCTGAACAATTTTGATTTCAGCATTTCCAAATCTGCCTGTGTATGTAAAAAATACACAGAACTGGAAAATAAATAAGTAGACAAGTAAATATTTCTACTATTTTCTTCTGTTGAATCCCAGTATCTCAGAAACAGTTTTTAAACTGTTGTGGTAAGTAGAGGACTCTGTCCTGACAAACATAAGCTATCAATGCTCACTGATCACGTTCATGAAGCAGAACTCAGTTCATCTATTCCCCATATTAAAACCTGTGTAATGGATTGAGATTTACAGTCTAAGTCTTTCTGGATATGCAGGCTTTAATTATCACTTTAGCCTGGAATATATTTGAGGATGGTTGAGCATCTTTTGCAAGCTCAGTAGTCAAAGCATTTATACAATAAAGTACTAGACTGATGATCTTGTGCTTTCTCAGCCTGAACAGATTGTACTTACTTCCCTATGTGATGGCTTTGACAGACAAGCCATAGGTGAAAACGTGTAGGCCCATGCTGCAGGCCAAATTTCTGCCCAAGCACGTGCAGAAGTGTGACTGTGACTGGACATTACCTCATTCTTGTAATTGGACAAGGAGAAATTGATCTCCAGGTCATTGGGTGATTCATGTAAACAGTATAGTGTGTTATGCAGCTGTAACTGCGTAGCAAGAAGAGGGCAGACATTGCAGACTTCTTAGAGAGCAGCCCCTCTGCCTGGTGTGGAACACCCAGCCAGGTAGGGAGACATGTCCAGGCCCACCAGACACACTGTCTGGAGAGCATGGACACAGAGTCTGCTAGAAAGGTAAGATATCCTTAGCTATGCTGAGAATGCTTAGGATCAGACTGTAGAATGCCAGCACGCAAATAGTTAAATAAACACCTGAGAAACTTCATGAAATCCAGCCTTCTCATCATTTTCCCTGCCTCTTGGACCCCCAGGCACAACAAAAATGTCACAAAAAATTCCTCATAAAACATCTTCACAGGAAAAAGAAAAGTGGGAGGGAGTTGTCCTTTAGAAAATAGGAGGTAAAGTTCTGTTTCTTTGCAGATTACCTTCTAACCAATGCACAGAACTACAGCTACAATGCATGGACAGTGGAAGCAAGATCAGTTGACATGGGAAGACTATAGAGATGCTGTTTGCAGGAGAAGATTCGTGCAGTCAAATCTCAATTAGAGTTCAAGCTGACCAGTACTCTAAAGGACAATGGAAAAGGCTTTTCAAAATATCGTAACAGCAAACAGAGAATCAGAAATAATATTGGTCCATTGCTTGATGGGGTCAGTCCTGTCACAAATAGGGATGCAGACAAAATAGAGATGTTTAATGCCTTCTTCACCTCTGTCATCCATCTGTCATCAATGATGGTCCCTGGGGACCCACAGAGATCTGTGCTGGAAGATCATGACTGGTGGGATGATAAATTCCCAGACAACTCTGAACTTGTTTGATTTGCTGCTCCAGGTGGACTGCACATAAGTCTCTGGGGCCTGACTGGATTCATGCCAAAAGACTAAACAAGCTGGACAATGTTAGCACAGGATCTCTCTCCATTATTTTGCAATGGGCTTGAGAGTCTGGAAAGGTCCCAGTCAACTGGAGGCTGGCAAATGTTGTCCCACTTTTCAGGAAGGGTAAGAAGGAAGACACTGGTAATTATAGACCTGTCAGTTTTACTTCAGTTACTGGTAAAATTATGGAGAAGGCTACTCTGGGAGTTACTGAAAAAAACTTGAGACAATCCAGTCATTGGTCTTAGCTGTCACAGGTTGACAAGGAAAAGTCTTGTTTAACTAATTCATTTCCTTTTACAATGTCACCCATCCTTCTGACTAAGGGAAACCAGTAGATATGGGGGTTTTTCAGATTTTAGCAAAGCTTTTGATATGTGTCTCCTTCTGGATGAAATGAATATAGCTAGACAAATCCACAATTGTTATGGGTTAGATTCCTTCTGGTGAAATCTTCCCATTACAATCACGAGATGCTGGCAAAACTGAGGAAGGGAGAAGGTAACCCACTAAGCTAAGAGCAGAATTCCTCAGGGGGAGGAGTGGAAGACTTTATTGTTTTCATCCTCAGAGCTAACACCCTGATGGTCGGGTGGCAGGGAGATTCCTGCTCTAGGATGGCTGTGCAGGGGAGGGGAACACCAGTGAGTGCCAAAGACAAGAGGACTGGGGGTGGAGAATGCCTGCCTTTTCTCCCCCTTCACTCTGGACCAAAAAAACCGCTGTGGGTGCCCAGTCCAAGGCTGTGGGTGCCCAGTCCAAGGCTGGCTTGTTGGGTATTTTTACCAGGAGCAACCCCTGGGGGAGGGCCCTGGCATTATAGCAAATAGGATTTACATCAGAATGGTGCCCAATCACTAGTGGGGTTCCCCAGGACTCAATTTTGTTGACAGTGCTCTTCAACAATCTGGATGCATATGTTAAGTAGGTCTGCCAACTGAAATTAGGAGGAGCTGTAGATTCTACCTTCCTACCTTGAGGGAGGAGAGGCCTTGCAGAGAGATCTGGATAGACAGAGATGGGAAATCACTAAGCATACAAAATTTAACAAGATCAGGTGCCAGATTTCCCACATGGGACAAAGTAATCCTGACTATGCATACACATTAGGAAATGAGGGACTAGAAAGAGATCTTGGGGTTTGGATCTATGGTATGTTCAATGTGAGCCAACCATGTTACCCAGCAGCCAGAAGGACCAACCATGTCCTGGCTGCATCAAGCACAGCATTACCTGCTGGTTAGAGGTGACTGACCTGCTGTACACTGCACTGGTGCAAACCCACCTCAAGTAGAGTGTGCAGTTTTGGGCACTACAATATAAAGACATCGAACTATTAGGAGTGAACCCAGAGGAGCAAAACCAAGATGGTGAAAGCTCTCAAGCCCAAGACTTACAGGGAACAGCTGAAGTCACTTGGGCTGTTCAGCTGAGGGAAGAGAAGGCTAAGAAGTGACCTCATTGCACTCTACAACTTCCTCAATGGGGAGCAGTGGATGGGAAGCTTCTGATCTCCCCTCTCTGGTGACCAGTCATAGGACAGAAGGAAACAGAATGAAGCTGTGTAAATGGAAGTTCAGGCTGGACATCAGGAAAAGATTCAGTGAGAGAGTGGTCAGTCACCAAAACAGGCTCCTCAGGGAAGTGATCACTGGCACCAAGCCCATCAGAGTTCAAGGAGCATGTGAATGACAGTCTTAATCATATGGTTTAATTTTAAGTAGTCCTGTGAGGAACAGGGAGTTAGACTCAATCCTTATAGGTCCTTTTCAACTCAAGATAAAAATTCCATGATACAAACAACTAAAAATCTGAATAACCAAACAACCACGAAATGCCAATATTATCATTTCAATTATATTTACAAATGAAATAGTTACATTTACAGGTGCAGTAGTATACTAATTTCATCAACACAAGCAATTATGTTAAGAAAATAGGTAGATGTTAAATCTAGCAGTTCATTAAAAGCAAGGTTTGTAGATGAGGCATTTGAACAGAATTCCTCTTATGCTACACAACTCAAGCTCACAGAATCATAGAATACTCGAGTTGGAGTAGGTTTGTTAAGCTCTATTAGCAAAACAATTGTTTAACTAACTGCCCTGAGATAGGTGTAATCAACCTAGGAGCCAAACGTGCCGACCAGGCCTTTGCCAGTGAGAACAAAAGGCCTGAGCTGTCACTCAAACTCACCGTTGGGTGTAATTTAACCACTTAGTTGCTGTTTACCAGCAAAAATGTTTGCAAAAAGGTATATAGAAACTCTGAGAAAAAGTCTAGCTGAAGTCTTCAAGACTGTTTGGCTGCTAAAGTCCATGAACCCTGAATGCCACAGGGACCCACAAGGATCATCGCATCCAACTTCTGGCCCTGCAGAGACCAAGAGTCACCCCACGTGCCTTGGAGCATTGTCCAAACACTTCCTGAACTGTCAGGCTTGGTGCTGTGACCACTTTTCTGAGGAGCCTGTTCCAGTGACCAAACACCCTCTGGGTGAAGAACCTTTTTCTAACATTCAACATAAACCTCCTCTGACACAACTTCAGGCCATTCCTTTGGATCCTGTCACTGGTCACTGCAGAGAAGAGATCAGTCTCTGTCTCTCCTCTTCCTCCCACAAGGACATTGTAGACAGCAATGAGGTCTCCCCTCAGTGTCCTCTTCTCCAGGCTGAACAGAACAAGTGTCCTCAGCTGCTCCTCATATGGCTTCCCCTCAAGGCCCTTTACCATCTTTGTTGCCCTCCTTTGGACACTCTCTAATGGCTTAATATCTCCAGGCATGTCTTTATCAAGACCGTCAAGTATGACTTCCCCTTAGTAAGGCCATGCTGTCTACTCCCAAGGAGCATCTTGTCCTTCGTGTGCCTGGAAACGAGTTCCAGGATGAGCTGCTCCATCACACTCCCAGAATCAGGTGACTGGCCTGTAGTTCCTTGGCTCCTTCTTCGTGAAGATATAAATGACTGGAGACAAGTAATATATCTATATTGACAGAGTATATTGCCAGCACATTAGGCTGGTCAGTTCCCTCTCAAGATGCAGTTAGTAATGGTGTAGCTGCCCTCTGCTGCTCTGAGATGGGATGATGTGCTAAATATTCCACTAAGCTCACAAGACACTGAATAAACCTATACGTGAAGTTCAGTTTTGTACAAGAAGTGACAACAATGCTAGTCTGCATGTACAGTCTTTTGGGCAATAGTGGCATGCTGCTGTGCTTGGGAGCACCATGTTTCACAAGTCATCTAAAGAATCTAGGGTATCTCATTTGAGAGATGCTTCAGTCACTTGACCATCTCCATGCCCCTTGGTTAGACTCTCTCCAGTATACCCATATCTCCTGTACAGACAAGTCCAGAACTGGGCACAGTACTCCTGGTCTGGCCTCACCGTGCTGAGCAGAGGGAACTGATCACCTCCCTCAACTTGCTGGTATCACCAGAATAGCTTAGGAACATCAAAGTTAAAAATCATAGCCAGCTTACATGGAAGTAAGGAGTTACCAGTGGGAGTCGATGGGATGAGTTCTGGAACACATAAAAAATAAAAGCCAACTACAAAAAACAGCAGCAGCTCTTAGAATTCCACGCAAAGTGATGCACAATGGAGAAAAATAACCACAATTAAAAACTCGTAACACTCAGCTATATATTAGCTGGTTCTCTTTTGAGAGCATTAGTACCTTTTCACCCAATATTGAGAAATCACAGTTCTGTGATACAGGTGATTTAAAGGCTAGGAGTATTACAGGGTTAAAAAGCAATTAGGCAAGTTCATTAGAGTATTCATCAAGAGTTGTAAGAGATGATAACACACACATTGGCTCCAGGCAGGGAAGCCTTTGAGTGACTGATTAGAGGAAAAACAAACTTTGGGAATTACCAAGGCATAGCTTCAAAATAATCTGCACTATAACAGCAAAAATGGTTTTTGCACTTTTGGTGCCAAATCCCTCCTGCTCATTTCCAAACATGGCAGAAGGTTCACCCTGAACTGCTGAGCAGTTCCTTTAAAAACAATTATTTTAAGGACTGATTTTAGTGCAGACCACTTTGCCAATATCACTTCTATACTGGCCTCAGAGACTTACCAGCATAACTGAAATGGACGGAAAAAACAAAGAGCCAAGACTAAAATCCCCTTAAAACTGCAGAAACTACAGCTCTTTCTCAATCTCATCCTGTTCTTAAAAAACTTTGCTAAGCAACCACCAAAAGCCACTTCAAGACAAGATAATAATTAAACATACTACACTCAAGAGTGTTTGCTACAAAATTTAAGACCATTCTTCCATCAATTCATTGTCATAAGAACCCATAAGCGTAAAAATTTTAGCAAAATGGAAAGGATAACTAGGTAAGGTACAAGATCAAGTTCTGGAAGACTTAAGAGGGGAAAAGAAAGGTTGTTAAAAAAAGAGACATCACTCACACAGCATCACTGTTTACTATTTCTTCTTTAATTTTAACATATTCCAGTTGACTCTCACGATAAATCTTGAGAGAACTCTGTGAAGAAGGAAAGCACAGTTAAAATATGTCCATGCTGAGGGGAAAAAAAAAAATAGATGGCAAACACCTTACCTATTCTACAGAAAACAGAACATAGCCAAAAAAGTATATTCAATGAGACAACAAGCAAGTTGAAAAGTCAGGTTATCCTTCTTCTTTAAAGGCAAAAGTTATAACAAACCAATACATAAATCTCTGTATGTCTATCTTTTGAGTATGTTCCTCCAACACCTATCTGGACAGGAAATCAAAGTTGAAGTCAAGAGCAAAACTATAATACACCATATGTATTATCCTGCTTTTTCTGAAAAAGTGCCATCAGGACATCAGCTACTAATGCTTGCTGAGGGAAGAGGATTTAAAAGCAGTTCTAAAATAGAACTAGGTACAGCACCAAGACAAATATTGATATCCTGTCTTACACCATCATGAAAAAACAACGAGAAAGAGGTTGGGGTATTTTTTTCAGAAATAATAGTTAATGTGTAGGAAATACATATATTTAGGTGATTTGAACAGTTAAAAGCTGTTTTCCTGTAGACTAAATCTCAGCCAAGCAACGGGAGAGACATTAGGAATAAACTCTGGAAGACAATGTAAGAGCATATGTTCCAAATGGTAACAGAAGCATAACTATTCTGCATAGCCCCTCTTTGCACCTTTTCAGTAGTACAAGTCATATTTAGTAATCTGATAAGATCAGAACAGAAAACCAAAGGAATCTGAGTGTTTCCCCTTCCTTTCTAAAGGAGAAAATAAAAACCAAATAATCTGAGCGAAAATCATAGGAACTACAACAGCCTAAACTTTTTGCCTCTCTGAAACCTGCTGTCTCCTTTAATCAATTTCACTTAAACCAAATGAGCCAAAAATAACAACTGGGCTCATTAAAGTCAGTTTCATTAAGATGAGCATTAAATATATACATTTCCTTCAACAGAAAAAGTGCAAGTCATTTAAACCTTACAAGCACACCTTTTTCTCTTCCAACTCTGCCTTCAAGGAACCCAACTCTTCCTGGCACTTTTCCAGAGGTAGAATTTTCTGTAACATCTGTTCCACTTGGCAACGAAGAGCAGAGATCTCGCTGAAACAGGATGTGCAATTAAAAAAGAAGTTGCCAAAAACACAGGTTCTTTCAAAATCAATATTCTGATTCTGCAGTCAAGCATCTGAGTATTTTGCTTTTTTCCTATGGAAAAAATGCTGTGAGAGATACCCAAAAGCTTTTAAGAGTCTCAGGACTCTCATTTTTCTATCCAACATCTTACATTTAAAGAAAATTGAAGAGCTGATTTAAAAACACTACGATGAGCCTGAAGCCAATGCCAGCAGATGGCACGTGTCACACAGGTGTGGTGGCTGCACTAAAGCGACAGGAATAAGTGTCTCTGCATGCACAGTGCTGTAAAACAAGAGCAGAGTCCAACTGGGCTATTCTTCAGCAGGCAGGATGGAGTCCACCAAAATGACAGACTGCCTCTTCCTCTAGAATCAGAGTAAGCAAGGGCACACAGACACAGCTCTAAGGCAAAGTGCTTCATACATGTATGGCCACCACAAATACGCTGACATTGAACCACCCCCAAAAATGAGCTCCACATCTTGACTTGGTCACTTAAGACTCTTGTGGAACCCAGGGCCAGGAAAGAATCCCACACAGGTATTGTAGAAGGACAGATTTCTCTGCTTATCAAGGGCACCTTTGCTAACTATGGCCTAGGAAGCATGGTAAAAGGAACACACCAAAAGCTCAGCCACGACCCAGGGCTGCTGCTGTTACAGCATCAGACTCCTCAAGCTAATCACAGCAAACATGGCATCTTTATTAAACAACACAAATCAAACTTACCGTTCAGCAAACTGAAGCTGTAATCTCTTGTTAAGGTCAGAAATAAAAACAATTTATCAATGTCCTTAAATGCATCTCAACTCAATTGCCACTTGCAAAGAAACATCCAATAAAGACTTCCTCACACAAAAAAAACCTCAACAAGACTTGCAGAACTAAGTGGTTAATAAATACGTTTCAATACACTGGAAGTGAATAAGCAGAGCTTCTTCTGTTATATGAAAGAAAAAAAGAGTAATTCTCAGCAACGCAGGTTTCAAATAGACCATCTTGAACCACATGTTAGACACATGCAGATCTTAAGTGGATAGTTTTAATTCCAAAGGCCTATTAACTTTACAAAACCTGCCCAGTTTGTTCTTACTAGAGACATAATCTCTTAAATTAAACCTTAAATAAAAAGTCTCAAGTGTACTTCTAAGAAATGTTACAAATATTCTAATTCTGTAAGAACACTAATAGAAAAGTAAAGGATATCAGTGCACTTCTGTTGATACTCTATCAGCAAACGACTGCAAAAGAAAAAAAAAAGACATTACTCATTTTCTCCCAATTTTGACAATCATGTCTTAGGATACACTTCCTGTATTTATCTATAAAGCAAAAGGAAAGGTAAAATTGGTTTGCATTTTCTGATAGTATTCAATACAACCTTTTTGTTTCATTAAGCCAGTCAAACCTCACATTAGACTGCTTTAAAATAGAGAAAAAGACAATTACATGAATCTGTAGCCATTAACTGATTTCAGTTTTTAAAAAATAAGCATATTGTTGAAGTAAAAAATATAATATATACATGTGTATTAAAAGACACATACATAACATGCTACAAAACTTAAAAGGATGTTTTCCTAAAAAAACCCTTGTACATCTCAGAAAAGATTCAAAAGACCCTAAAAAGCTTTAATCTACATTATGCTTTTAGCAGCCACAAGAGGGTAACACAGTGATACAAGAGGGACAGCACCAAGGAAAGTTAAGTTTTTCTTTCCTCCAGTGTTACATTTTTCAAGAACAGAGAGCAGAAAGACCAAGAAAAACAAATACCATGGCAGTTACCCCAGGACACAGAGGGCTGCACTACTTTCTCTTGCAAAGTCAAGAGTAAACAAGGGAGACGAAAAAGAAAGGCTGAGCTGCAAGTAGTTAAAAGACACAATTCCCCCAGGAAATGTGTGCAGTGGCAAAAACAAGAGGGACACAAAGTTTGGAGGTCAGAGAAGGAATCACACAGAGCAAAGGAGCTCTAGAAAAAGAGTCCCAGTTAAGGGACCCAGAGTGTGCTCTGTTAAATACTTCTTGGAAACCAGAAAGCAGTACTGGAATTCAGATTCACTCCAGACTAGATCTGGGAAAGGGTACACAAGAAAGAAACCATTCCAATTAGGAGACACAGCCTGGATATTAGACCATGTTAAGCAGGTATACATAACATATCTTGATATTTTATTCCAAACAATCATATGCTAATGTTTTTTGAGAAGAATTGGAAGTGATCACAGAAGAGAAAGCAAACTATTAGATGCATTTTGCAACCTTACTGTTCTGAACAATATTCAGCTTCACTTTTCATACTCTGATATTTAATCCCAACAGCACTTCACACCTTAATGATCAGACTAAATTCTGTCGAAAAGGTTTGCATATAACTGCACTCAACCTTTAGTTCTCATATTTTTCACAACAGAAGAATTAAATGAACACAACTAAATAAATGAAATAATAAATAATAAATAGATCTATAAATAAATCTCTTCAGAGTGCTTCTGCCCGTACTTGTAATAATACATGCTATTATAGATACACAAAATAGTTCTGTTTACTGCCATTACACACACGTGTTTTAGAGCTTAAATTAAAGAAGTCTTACAGTCTAGAAAAAGGATCTTCTTGTGAAGAAGTTACTTTCATTTTGAGGAGCATTTAGTGTGGTGCATTCACGTATTTCCTGCACTAAGTACATAAGAGCAACAAACCCAAACAAACAAGCAAAAACATGCACGCAATTGTACTTACTCTCCGTCAATCATTTTTTGCTTCAGTGCAATTAATGCAGCTACATATTCATTTATATTCTGTAAGGAAGAGTCTCAAGTTGGTAAAGAACTCACACCCCAAAAATCAGTACTCTCTACTGTAAATAACCCGATTGCTAATGTGCAGAATACAATAATGTCTTCTTTTTTTCAGTCCTTTTAGCGAAAGTTACTAAACCGCCAAAACTATATTCATTTGAATATAAGGATGCATACTTAAATGAGGCCTTATTACGTTGCCTTTGCAGTAGATTCTATACTAAATTCCCGTAATTTTTTCCCCAAAAAATCTAATTATGCTTTGGCGGAATAGCAGCAATAAACAGTATTTGCTCACTTGAGTCTACAGATTTTCCAGGTACTCAACCCATACTCATTCTGTGTGTTCTGACCTCTCAACAGCGCCTTCCCTTCATTTAAACAAGAAACAAATATTGCCCAAAGCCTAATCCTATAAAACACACGCTCGCTGAACAGCTCTGGGGGAACGAAGTGAATCGTAGCAGTACTTTTATCCCCAACGAAGCCAAAAGGATACGCCCAAACCCCTCCGGCAGGTCCCGCTATGCGGCCGCACAAACACGAGCTACTTTTCCGTATTTCGCCCGGCTAAAGCCTGACACGGCTGTTCCTGTTACACCGCCCGTTCTCCACGCACGCTGCCCGCGCTCCCGCCGCACCGGCAGCGCCGATTATGGCACCGGGCACTTCCCAGCCGGCAGCGGCCCGGCGCGGCCTCGAGCGCGGCCCCGG
>WEIV01024718.1:323939-335844 GCA_013390005.1 Calyptomena viridis
GGCGGCGGCGGGGCCGGGCCGGGCCCCGGGAGCTCCGTCTGGGACGGGCCTGAGGCGGCGGCCGTGGGCACCGTCTGTGCTCCGCCGCTGAGCTCCAGCTGCCGCGCAGACACGGGCACACCTAGCTGTTGCTGCTCCCTGACACGCACAGTTCTTAAAACGGGAGCGTATCAGTGCAGCTCACTCCGCATCTTGTGGGAGCGCGGTACTCACGGCAAGAGATCGAGCTTTTCACTTAACTGAAACATTTGTAAAGAGATTTTTAAGGGTAATATTTAGCATCACTTATCACCGTGGCTGCCTGCATCTACCACTTACACAACATCTTTCTGTAGTGAGCGATCCAGGGAAAGGCTGTTGAGTCATTGAATGGTTTCGTTTGGGAGAGACCTTAAAGACCATCTAGCTTCAAGCCCCTGCCTAGGGACACCTGCCGCTACACCGGGCCGCTCGTGTGTTTCAGGCCATGCTTTGAATCGCTTTGAGGCACAGAAGGTACAGTAGTAACTGCTGACTGTGGTGTTGCACCCTGTATTACTGTTGACGTGTGGTTCCACGATTATTTGCATAGCAATCATTTGGTGTCCAGTACACAGGACAGATAGTTGCACACAGTGTGAATTAGTTTGTGATTTGTCCTATTCAGTCCATTCTGTTGTACTTTATTCTATGAATGCTCTTTGCAACATTGCTACTGCTTACATTTTTAATCTGCCTGAAACTTCTCTGTCTCACAGTTTATCCAATTCCTTTTTCACTGTTGTCTTCCTTATAGTTGGTACATATTCCTAAGAGGAATCAATATTCATCTCTAGATCTGTGGACTGTGTTAAATCTCCCTTCTGATGAAAAATAATGTGTACATCTATGTGGTTATCTGGACCTCGATGAAGACATCAAAACTTGTAACTCCTTTATAAGTGCTCTGATGAAACACAGTATTTCAGGTTTTCTCAATCTTGTACTTTGAGAGTTTTACAAAAACAAAATACTACAGCAGCAGCAGAGATTAAGTGTCAGTGCCACTGGAATGAATTTACCCTCTGGGGTGAGTAAATTTCCCATGTGAAGTGCCCTTCAAAGAGAATGGAGCTAAGCACTACTCGTTTTAGATTTGAGAATGTGGGGCTGTGGTCAATTCAGGTAACAAGACCCTTTATTAAGTCAGTTATTTAAGGGCAGAGTTCTACAGAAAGAAACCACACTATATTTGAAAGAGATTAATAGACGTTTTCAGAAGAGTTCAGTGTCTTGTGGCTATTCATGCTTAAGGGAAAATGTTACCAAAATTTTGTTTTAACATTGAAGATGTCCAAATTTTCTAGTTGTTTTGACATCACAGGATCATTTAGGTTGGAAAAGACCTCCAATATCATGAAGTCCAATTTCTGACCAATCTCTACCTTGTCAACTAGACCATGGCACTCAGTGCCACATCCAGTCATTCCTTGAACACCTCCAGGGACAGTGACTCCACCACCTCCCTGGGCAGCCCCTTCCAATGCTTTCCATGAAGAAATTCTTCTCATGTCCAACCTGAAGCTCCCCTGGCACAGACTGAGGCTGTGCTCTTGCTCTCTTTTGCTGTCACTGGTTGCCTGGGAGAAGAGACCTACCCTCACCTGGCCACAACCTCCTTTGTAGTTGTAGAGTGACAAGGTTCCCCCAGAGCCTCCTCCAGGCTAAACACCCCCAGCTCCCTCAGCTGCTCCTCACAGGACCAGCTCTCTTGCAGTTCTCTGAACCCACTCCAGTACTGGGTGAGGAGCCCAGAACTGCACACGTACTCGAGGTCCTGCCTCTCCTGTGCTAGCTACAGGCCATCACTTCCCTTCTCCTGCTGGGCTCCCCATCTCTGACACAAACCAGGATGCCCTTGGCCTCCTGGACACACTGCTGTTGCACGTTCAGCCAGCTGTTGACCAGCACCCCCACATCCTTTTCTCCTGGCCAGCTTTCCAGCACTCTTCCCCTGGCCTGTAGACCCCCAGGTATCTTGTGACACAAGTGCAGGATCTGGCACTTTGCCTATCGAGCCTCATAAAATTGGCCTTGGCCCATCAATCCAGCCTGTCCAGGTCCCTCTGCAGAGCCTTCTTACACTCCAACAGATCAGTATTCCTGCCCAATTTAGTGTTTTCTGTAAACTTACTGGGGGTACACTTGATCCCCTTGTCCAGATCATCAATAAAGATATGAAACAGGACTGGATGTGGTACCATTTCCCAGCACTCTCTGGGCTCAGACAGCCAGTTCTTAACTCAGCCCAGAATGCTCCTGTCCACGCTGTGAGCTGCCAGCTTTCCCAGGAGAATGCTGTGTGAGACAGTATCAAAGGTTTTACTGAAGTCCACAGCCCTTCCCTCACCCCCTAGGAGGGACACCTATCATGAAAGGAGATGAGGTTTGTAGCCCTACACTGCAGGCCAAACTCCTCCCTGAGCATGTGTGGAAGTACAGCTGTGAATAGACATGTCCAGATTCTCATAATTGGACAGGGAGAACTTGATTCCCAGGCCATTGGGTGTTTCATGTAAACAATATAGTGTGAGAAAAACCCGAAACTGCGTAGCAAGAAGAGGGCAGACATGTTCTGACTTCTTAGAGAGCAGCCCCTCTGCCTGGTGTGATACATCTAGCCAGCCAGAGACGTGTGTCCAGGGCCTCCTAGACACACTGTCTGGGGGGCATGGATGCAGAGTCTGCTAGGTAGGTAATATATGCTTACCTATGCTTAGAATGCTTAGAAACCAGCACGCAAGTAGTTAAATAAAAGCTTGAGAAATGGAGTCTAGCCTTCTCATCATTGTCCCTGCCTCCTGGATGAGCCTGACATAACAGAGGTTGGGTCAAGGAGGACCAGCTTTTCCTAAAGCCATGCTGGCTGGCCTGATCCCCTGGTTGTCCTGTACATGCTGTGTGCATTTCTTTCAAAAAAATAAAATACTTTGCAATTTAAAACCGAGGGTATGAAATAATAATGTATACTATATGCTTTTTCAAAAACTGTACTTAACTTGATTAGGCCAAAAAGAAGAGAGATTATAGGGTATGGAATTCCAAGTTCTGCTTCATTATATCTCCAGTGATGAGCACATGAGAGTTCAGAGAAATGCATGGGGATGGGAGGGCACTGGGAAGGGCAGCCAGGATCTGAAAGAGGAAGGTTATAAATCTGGAATTTAAAAAGCCCTGTGAGTTCAACAGTAGACTTACACAGGGCTAAGATGTGTGTGTCATGAAGTCCGGGTCACAGAGACTTTGATCTCTTTTATTGATGATAAAACAGAAAATTGGCCACTTGCTTAGCTGTGAGTCTCTTAATTGCTGAATGGAGTCATTTAGAAAGAATTAAATGATGTCTGCAGGATTATTGTGTTTATTTAGTAGAACTGAAATAGCCAGCAGCACATAAACATGATTTCTTTACTGTTGCTTATAGAAACAACATAGACTGTCCTTCCTGGTTTTCATAGATGAAGAACAGAAAGAATCAGATGCTGATGTTTCCAAAGAAGTTCTACACAAAAAACCCACTCAGTGGTCATTAATAGCACAAGAGTGTCATCCTTTCATCACTAGTAACTGGAGGCAATATTGATGATTGGTGCAATTACAAAGACTGCAGATGAAATGAAGATGCCTGAGCATCTTCACAGCTTGTCAAGCTGACAAGCATCATGGTCTCTGGCACTCAGCTTTATTGCAGAAAAGTTTATTAACTATAGTGAGTGTGAAAGGAATCTAGCACATTTAGATTGGATATTAGTTCACCAAAAAAGGGTTATCAAGCATTGGAACAGGCTGTCCAGGGAAGTGTTTGGGTCACCATCTCTGGAGTTATTTACAAGTCATGTAGATGTGTGACTTATGAATATGGTTTAGTGTTGGACTTGGAAATGCTTGGAAGGTTAACAGTTGAACATGATGATCCTAAAGGTCTTTTTCAACCTAAATGTCTCTATGATTGTATTATTTTGATATTCCTTGATGGAGATGTGCTGCTCCCAGCTATCCCAGCTATAATCACATGCAGATATACTTCCTATGCAAAACTTCTATGCAGTTTTTCTGTGGAATTTCCTGTTTCAGCTGCTCTTGCTGATTTCAGATTCTTGTGGTGTTCCCCTATTGACAGTCTAACATACAAGGTCTCTGAAATACTTCACACCTCTAGAATGGAAACATACAAAAATAGGTTCATCTGCTGAGTTATCACTGCATAGTATTCAGAGTCCTGAGAATAAATATATAGGAGTTTTTTCAAGTGAGTGTACTACAGGACACAAAAAGCTTCTGTTTCCTTGGACATTGTGTAGGAATCTGGGTAAGTCAAATAGTTCAGGGTGAAAAAGGTATGTCATATTCCTATCTCCCTTCTCAAGCTTTCTCTTATTTTACTGTATTTTCTGAATTCTCTCTGCATATTTCTTCGATGCTGAAATACCTCTTTTTAAAATCTTCTTTTCTTTTTCTCTCTGACTTGTCAGATATTGGAAAGCAGCTCTGTTGCCACAGGCTACTCATCAATTCAGAGGCACGTTTGCTTCTGATTATGAAAATAACTCATAGAGGGGCTTTGGTTCTTCATTCTGTTACCATGACATCAAAGACTTTTTCTGTATCATTTCTGAAGTATCATTCTTAGTGAGTCTTCTCAGTATTGGGAGAACATTCAGGTGGCAATTATCTGGCATGGTCCTCCTGTACGGTTTTACTGCATGTGAATTCTTTTACTTCATTGCCTCAAAGAATGATAAGTGGTAGAGGAAGGAGAGTGTACTGGTTACAATGATCAATTTAAAATCCCTCATGATTAACTTTAAGATCTTTCGTTTTTAAAAAAAGCTTAATCTTACTGTAGTAAATTGTGTGACACAACATCAATAGAATCCTCTCATATTCTTTTCCTTGAAATTACATAAAGTAGGAAAAGCTGACTGAAGTCTGTGATCTACTGAAATATTGTTAATGTTTTAAACATTGTTAAAATCATAGAAGGCCTTTTTGTCAAGGAGGCAACTGCCTGCTGCAACCACCAAAGCACCCCCCTTCCCCAGTATGCTTCCTGACTGGAACTGGGGCTGGGACTGGGAACCTGAGACACGACTATTGTCTGATCACCTCAGGTCTGAGGAGGAATAAACAAGACTCCTCGGGTGGTGGAGGAGAAGGGGTTTGGGGGTGTGATGGTGAAATCTCTCCACAACAAACAGAGTAAACCTCCCTGCTCTGGCAAAACCACATGCACACAGGATATTCACGTGAGAAGGGGTCACAAACCATCACAGACCCCCAAAGAGCCCCCCAGACTCTTGTCTGAGGCCTTGCAGCACCAGAGGCCTGCACGTGGTCCGAGTGAGGCAACACATCCAGAGCCCGTCCAAAGAGACTGCAAAGCTTCCCCCACAACCAGGGGAGGTGCCTGGGCATCTCCTGAACAGATATTAATCCACTGCACTCGATGTTTTTTGCACCCTCACCACCAAGAGGACCAGAAGAATAGGGCCCATGGGTTGCTGTCGGGTTCCACAGAGGGGTGATACTTTTTCTATTAGTATCTCTCTGTCACTCTCTTCCTTCCTCTCCCCCTCTTTCCTATTTCTTTCTATCTCTCTGCCTCACATTTACTGTTAAGTAAAATCCATACCATTGGCTTTGGCATATGGTCTGGTTTGCACCTTAATTCGGGCACAGGCATTTCTAATAATTTTATTAACCAGATCGTAACAGGGATGTGACTAATCAGTGCTTGATCTGATGTCAGCTGTACATGTGATGGATGCAATGGAGCAAGTGCCTTATGTTCTGGTTAGGAGTGTAGTTAACTAAAAATACATGCATGGTAACCCCAATCTGTTGGATTTTGCATGGACATTGGAGATGCTTTGTGTTCATACTGGGCATCTCAGCAGCACCTAATACCACTCATCAAGATTTTCCAGGCAGAGCTATGAATGCTTAGAAACTTTGTAGCAAGGTGTAGTTTATAGATAAATTCTTCTCCCCAAATAGGTTGCTGCAAGCAAATCATAAATTAGTTGCCAGAAGTCCTTTAGCATGAAGGCCTTTGGTCCTGCTTTGCCAGCATGTCTTCCTAGTATTCCATGAACATCTCCCATTCCTTCCCTCCCTGTGTATGCTGTACTGGAATGATATGTACTCTATACCTGCACACTAGGGATCTGAGCTTAGTTCCTGGTAACACAACGTGCTGTCATTGTGTGATGCACATTGCTACCTCATTTGCTGTTTTCCAGACTGTTGAGGAATATATCTGGCCCAGGTAGCTCGATTTACAAACTGCACATTGAGATGCAGACTGAAATGCACATTGAGATGCAGACTGAAATGCACATTGAGCTCTGTGTGGGAGCCTGAGACAGAGCCCATGAACTGCTGGCCTTTTGGATAACGTATTTCTGTGTTACTGTGCCATGGATAAATTACCTTATGGAACCAGACATCTGAGACTATGCTATGGGAAACCTGGGGTCAAACAGGAAAGAAAACGTGGTCTGACTGCATGGGTGGGGAGTGTAGGAGTCAAGCAGGGCACCTTCAGGTTCACTGGAGCTGCTGCTGTGAAGGGGCTTTGGCCACAGGAGTTAAGGGACTGTGATTGCCAGAGAGTCTCATGAACGCTCAGACTGTGAAGTTTCCTTAACACAAACCAGACAGCTTTCAGCACCTCCTTACACCTGTGGGGGACCTGCTTCTTTCTTCCTCCTGGGACAGCCAGGCTTCTGCTGCTGAAGGCTTCAAACCAAGGTGCAAACTCTTTGCAGCCCTGTGGGACTGGTCCAATATCTCAGCAATGTGTAGAAGGGAACAGTTGCTATAGGCCACCCCTTTTTGGCTGTGTGGGGACTTCAGAACTTGTCTTCACATAAGCAGGATAAACACTGTTAGGACCTGGGACACCAGGACCAAAGGCAGGATCAGCTTGTGCTATGCACCTCAGAAATCAGAATTTCAACACCTGAAAAGTCATCTCTGAGGCTCCCTGCTGGGCAATTGTCTTTTGACTGACAGATTTCTCATGACAGACTGTCTGGTCTGTTACTAGTACCATGCTATTAGTACCCCACCATTGTGGTTTTCAGCTTCAAACTTGTTTGGATCAGCAGGGCACTCCTACTTGGTAATGTAAGTGCTCTTTAACATTTTTGTTTTTAATTTTACTCTTTCAGTGCTGCCTGCCCAGGACTCTATAAATTATCTTTAATTTTACGTCACCTCTCCAAGGTCTGTTTCCCCTGTGCTGTTCTAGATTTTGCAGAACCTCCATCATATGCATACACACAAACATACTTTTTTCTAAAAGGCTTATCTAAGTCATTCTCAGTACAGAAGCCATTGCTTGCTTATGATCCCTTTTTCTTTGCCCTTTTCTGAACCTTTCCCCATTCTTTTGTCCTCTGAGATGGAGGACCCAGATTTGTGTGCAATATTTATCATCTATACACTGCCTTGGTGTTATCTCTATTTATTCTTTACTCCTTTATTAGCCATGTTTAATAAATTTATTTGCTTTTTTTTCACACTACTGAGCATAGAGAAGACATTTTCATACAATTACCTGTTATAACTGTTGTAACAGCTCAGGGCTCTTCATTTTAAATATGAAGGTAGGATGGTTTATTCCCATATGCCCTGCTTCCATTTTTTGCCCATATACCCAGTATCCAAAGACTCTTCTGCTTGCTGTTCTTTTCAGCCTGCCATTGCCTATATTTCCTTAAATAACATTGTACTGTCAGCAGACTTTGACACTGCCATTTCCAGATCCTGGTTCCAAAATACTTCCTTGTCCTCTATTGAGGACCTCCTTTCACTGTGAAAATGGACTATTGATTCCTGCTGTCTTATTTCCTATTTTTCAATCAGTTACTTACCCTTGCAATTATTTATTTCTTGACAGTGTAACTTTTAAAAGCTTTTGATGACTGGCCTCTCCAAAGATCTTCTGGAAATCCATGGTCAGGTTTCCAGGATCTATCGTCCTTAGCCACAAAGGATTCATAAATGTTTCAGTAGGATTGTGAGACAGTTCTTTGCTTTACAAAAGCCATTATGACTCATCCCTATTACAACATCTTTATGCATATGTTCACTAATTCTAATCTATTTTACAGTTTCCATTAAGCTGCCTGCTACAGACATCAGGCCTGTACTTTTCTAGATTTCTTATGGCATTCTTTTAAATCAGCTTTTAAAAGTCAGCTCTAGCTGACCATTCCCTGTCTTTTCCTACCAAAGCAGTTTTATACTAGAGGATTTTCAGGACAGTTTGTAGTTCACCCCTGAATTCTTTTAGCATTTCTGGTTATATACCATCTTGTCCTTGTGATTTATTACTATTAATTTTGCCTATATGTTCCACAACCTATATGTTGCATACTGAATCTTTCAAGACATAACCCTCAGTGAGTCCCCTCATAAAAAAGAAGAGCTGGCTCAAGAATCTCATACATATCTCCTGTAGTGAACGCAGAAGTAAAGAATTAATTTAGATCTTCTGTTATTTTGTCTGTATGCTCCTTTAAATTTCTTCTAATTTTCTTGGTGCTGCAGCCTGTCTGGCACATGTCCAGAGCCTGAAGTGTTTGAAAAGGGATTTATTATTAGATTTTATGCCTTATGTAAGTTGTTCCTTAAACCCTTTAAGCCTGTCTCATGGTGTGGTTTACTTTTCATCTGTCACAAATTCAGATTCTATTTTCAATTTTATGCCCAAATTTAGCTTTTGGAAGGATGCTTCTGAAAAGCTGTCCCCAGCAACAGGCATTTTTTTAAAAAATTGGTGGACATTTTTTTTTTTTGCTTGTCTATAAGGGCTTTATGTAAGGAAGGAAAGGATGAAAAAGAGAGACCCTCACTGTGTGCTGCACCTGACTGTGCACACAGCAGTCTTTTTTTGCCTTCTGGAGGTGAACACAGTACTGTATTAGACTACTGCTTCTGGCTGCAGGGATTGTAACCCCAATGGCATTTGGAAATACCTAGGAACAATTTCTTTAAAAACAGAAATTCCAGGAAATCCTTTGCACAAAAGGGTATTTTGTGTATGCAGGAGACTCATGCTGAATATCTAAACCTGTAGTTTATTGGCTGTAGTCCATTTCATCTCCCTCACCAGAATCACAGCATCATGACAACCTTGCTGCCTTCATGCATGAGCAGTCACTGACCCCACCATGGGCTGACTGGTTCTTAAAAATGACCATACCATGATGCCAGCTCAGGAGTGAATATATTTCCATTAGAGATTTACCTTCCTTGGCATGCATGCTGACAAAAACAATAATGGCTCGGGTTTCCCTCCCTTCTGCTTCCCTACCCCGTGTCCCCCTCTCCCCAGAAGGCACGTCTGTTTACTGGCATCCCTGCTGCAAATAGGAGAGATCTCTCTCTGTGAGAGCCCTTAGTGCATCTCTTCCACGCCCCTTCCCCCCACGGTGGGTGTTGTCTGGATGAGCTCAGCAACAAATTTCGTAAGTATTTCATAGGCCTTGAAAAATCTCCGTGGGTGCCAGTCCATTGTTCTGTCCCCTACTGCTTTAAAATACCTGCTCTTGTCCTTTCTGCCTGAACTGTGCTGCAGATAAGCTTGTGCCCACCCTCTCTGAACCTTGCCCAGTGGCTTGACATCTGATTTCAGCTGCCCTGTCTACAGCCTGACCTGTTGTTTAGACTGTTGGTGAACTTGCTTTGCTCTTCTTGCTCAGGTATTGTGGAATTTACTGACTCTCCACTACCAACTCTACATTCTGTATGGAGCAGTCTGTCCCTGCTACTATTTGACAGCCACATCTGGTCAGATGAAAAAAAGCAGCTACTGAGAAAAGAAATGAATGATAAATGGTAAAAGGATGGGAGGGTAAATATTCAAACATGACACAGTAGGGGAAAAAAATTGTAAGAGAAGATGCATGATACAATGGGGAGATCCTTGCTCCTATCCCTGAACTGAAAAGAAGAAATTATGAGGAAAAGATAAAAAGACTATTTTGGCCAAACTAAAGAAGAAAATAAAACCACGTGCCTCTACAGAAATGCTGGGCAGTTCAGTTAGGCTGTCAAGAGTGGATGACAGGAAAGGGAAAAAAAAAAAAAGAACTGTTTAGATAAAAAGGGAAAAGGGGGAACAAAAGAAGACCTGTATAGACCTAATCATTGGCAATTGTGCAAATCCCTACAGATGAAAATCCCTATAGTGCTTTCCAGACAGCAATTGGTTTCTTGGTGGTAACAAAAAACAGACTGTGGATACTGAGGTGGTAGTGCTGCTGTATTCAAGAAAAGCAGTGTTAAAATTTTGTAGTAGTTCTACGTGAATATTATTGTCACATCTTTACAGTAGTGACAGAGAAGTTCACGGGAACCAGAGGACTACTGCTGATGCAGAGAGAAGGCCTTTGCTTAGCTTGCTTTTTCAGAATGCCTTTAGTTTCTACAGTATCTTTTAAGCCTTAGAGGGTCTTTGTATTTTTGCTTTTTGAGGTGTTACAGTATTTATAAAGCCTTAGTAAGTCTTTGTATTTTCCTCAGTAAGTGTTTATATTTTTGCTCATCAAGGTGCCTTGTTACAGAATTTCTAGACCCCAGAGGGTCTTCGTATTTTTAACCTTGCAGCTGACTTTAATACAATAGAGACTTTTACAAATGAAACTTTAAATAAAATAACGGTTTAGAAATATAATTGCTTAGGAATAATTATAATAACCAATCAAAAATTCAGAATAATTATAATAGCCAATAGAACACAGTAATGAAACATAACCATATTGTCTATAAAAAGACTTGTAATTCTATGAACGAGTGAGGGAGACAGGAGGAGATATCCCCCTAACTCCTGGCGCCGAATAAACAAATACCTGCTACTCAAAGATGAAAACTCTGAGTAGTTTTTACAAGTGGCTTTTTGGCTTCATTGCAAGCTTCTCAACAGCAGCATCTGTGACAGGACGCCACTGCCACATACTTTTCTTTGCAACCTTAGACGATCGCCATGTTTACATACAGGAAAGCACTTCAAAACACACTCAAAATGCATGACAAAACGTGCAGCACCCCCCCAAGTCTGTTGCCATACTGGTTTGCAAGTTGCCTTTGCAGCAATGGCAGGAGTCTAAGGTGCATTTCAACAGCTGGTGTTGCTGCAATAAAGCCACTGGTTCTGTAAGGGGTTTAATTCCATGCACTTTGCCCACTAGGAGCGGTAGAACTACGCATCGGATGGAACTTCAGAGGGAGGATTTCCCCAGGAGGCTGTGGAGTCCAAACGCAGACTGTGCAGCAGTGCTGCTGAGGTGCCCTTCTTCAGCGGCCGCCACGCAACCAAGGGTTTTCTCTGCGGTGTCTGTAAAGATCAGCATCTGTGTAAGGACTCTGAGCTGTTCAGTGCTTATCTTACTGTAACCATGGCATTGCCAACCTCTGCAGGGAGGTGTGAATCACACACTGGTTAAACACGCCAGTGAAACCCGCAGTATGATGAATCGTGCGCTCCAATGAGTATTTGTAGCAGAAGCATAGGATTTGTCTGCAGCGCCAGCTGGAGTATGTGAACCCTTGTGTGGGCTTTTTGGGATGACAAATGTGTCTCTGCCACCTCCTTTAAGCAGTGCACGCAGGATGCAATACACAGCCCCTGCAGCTGGAGAAAGGGCTCTGTTCCGCACGGAGCTGTTCTGTACCCGCCCTCCCGCTCTCGGCCCGCTCAGCCGGGCTCTGGAATGCAGCAGGCAAGCCGACTGCCAAGCAAACGGCCAATTTATTGCCAGCACCAGCCTTCCTCTGCCGCCGTTAGTTTTCCTTTCTCCGCGTTTCCGATTCCCAGCCCTTTCCGCGCTCCCTCACCGCCGGCCCCGCGCGCCTGCGCGCGCACGGACAGGCCCTG
>WEIV01024718.1:335877-348655 GCA_013390005.1 Calyptomena viridis
AGGGTGAGGGCTGGAAGGGTGCGGGCTAGAAGGGTGAGGGCTGGAAGGGTGCGGGCTAGAAGGGTGAGGGCTGGAAGGGTGCGGGCTGGGAGGGTGCGGGCTGGGAGGGTGCGGGCTGCAGCACCACCTGTTGCCGCTGCTCCGCCCCCGCGACTCGGCGGCGCCTGTGCCGCCCAAAATGGCTGGGCTGGCCCGTGCCCGCCCGTGTGGAGAACTTCGCCCGGGCTCCTGGTGTGTGACAAACGGAGGGCACGCCGGAGGAGATGTAGAGGCGCTTGGTTTCTGGAAAAGCCGCCGCTCTGCCCGCCCGTGGAGCGCGGGTTTCAGGCTGCCCGCACAGGCAGTGCCTCAGCCCCGTGCGGGGCTGTGAGACCGCGGCTGTTGCGGGGCTCTGTGGGCGGGTGCCGCCTGCCCCGAGTGACCTGGGCAAGGACTCACGCGCGGAGAGGGTCAGAGGGACCCGACCTGAACTGGCATTTAGCGCCACAAGTGCAAGAAAACTCTTTTTTTTTTCTTCCCTGCTTACTTATATGAGGCAGGTTCAGATTAATTTTACTGGTTGGGGTTGCTGAGAAGGGGGAAGCCTTTCACGATCAATATTCCAGCCTCGCATTTAATGTTTCTCACGCATTAGGGGTGCTTAACAATAGAAGAACCCTTAAGTAGTTGTGTCTTGAGCACGTATCTAGGAATAACACTGTTGCCAGAGTAACTAACAATATTTAGTTTTTTTCATCGCGTCTCTTAATTTTCTTCTAGTTTACGTAGAATTCTAGGGTAAACAAGGTTACATTGAGTTTAACTGGTGGGCTACCTCATTTCATTGTTTATAGAGTTGTTGCATTTCTGTCACAGAGAATCCTGGACTTTGTGTCTTGGGTGAAGAAGAAAATACCAGTCTCTACTTTGCTAGCACCCTGATGTTAATTCAGATTAAGATTATCGTTGGCCTATATCTTAAATAACATCCTCTGTTCTTGGCAGCCTGGCCTTCATGATGGAAAAGTTACTTGAGTTCATTTTTGGTAGTATGAAAATGGGCCCTCAGCTGCCTTGTGGGAAGTGAAATGGTCTAGGACATGGTTCAGAGTGATAGTTTCACTAAAGCTGGTACAGTCAAATGTCTACTTGTCTGTTTATCTTTCATGCTGTCAGGCTGCAGGTCAGCACTGATAGTGAAATTTTTTGTACAGTACATATATATTGGAGTAAAGAGCCTTAAATAATTTTACTAAGCTAAAAATTGCTTTACTGGAAAGTAGTAGATTAGTCTGGATGGTACAGCACTTCTACACGTGCTGTATAATACTTGAGGTAACATATTGTTGCATGGCATTGAGTTCTGAGGTTGATTTATTGTTGTGGTAATACTGTGTTATCAAGCACAATCCCACAGGTAAGTTTTGAACTGCACTTGTGCAGTATTAGGATGGAAACTGGGTTTTGCCCTGCAACTTCATGGACAGAGTGAGTGTTTCTTCTCCTGGGGTAGATCGGGGAGTTGAAGAACGACAGTTTTTGGACACTGTAGATGTGCTGCCCATCCAGTATATTTTGCTGATAATGAACAATTATTGAGACCCAGGGTATGACAAAGAGGAAGAACATAAGAAACAAGGCAGTTGTTCACAATGATATACCTTTCTAGTTTCTGTCCTTATGCACCTAGAAATTACAAGTGTACTGTATTTAATAGCTATTAATGGATTTTTTTTCATCCGTTGCTGTAATTGCAACGGATTTTTGTCATGTGAGGGTTTTGCCCTCACATTAACAGCTGGGTGTTATACATGGTACAGTGCATCATTAAACTGAAGATATAGAGTTGCTATAAAGCATTGAGTAGCCCATTGTGGGGTTGAACTGGGAAGTGAAAACTGAAGATACATTTATTCTTATGCAAAATCCATTCTGTAGCAGATACTTTTGTTACGATGGTGTATCTGCTTATGGCAAGTCCTACTTTATAGTTCTTCTATGTCATCTGAAATGGGCTGGCTGAAACTTCATGTTCTGTTCAAGGTGTGGATGCACTGAGTTTGGATAATAGAATAAAAAGACAATAACACAGTGCAGTGCACCAATATACACAGGAACTAACTAGCCAGAAAATGGCTTTGCAGAAAAGATGAGGTGAGGCCACTCCCTGGAGCACCGTGTCCAGTTCTGGGCTCCCTGTGTACAAGGAAGGGAAGGCATGGATATACTGGAGTGAGTCCAGCAAAGGGCCATGAAGATAATTAAGGGATTGGAGCATCCCTCACATGAGGAGAGGCTGAGAGAGCTGGAGCTGTTTAGTCTGAAGAAGTCTCAGAGTGATTTTAGTGGTATGTACAAATACTTCATGGGTGGGAGTAAAGAATATGCAGCCAGATTCTTCTTACTATTAAATAAAAGGACAAGAGGCAACAGGTACAAAACATGAAATTCTAGCTGAACACAAGGAAAAGCCTTTTCACTGTGAGGATGGTCATATACTGAGGTTGCTCAGAGGCCTTTCTGTCCTTGGAGATATTAATAATCTAGCTGGACAGTTATGGGCAACTTACTCCAGCTGGCCCTGTTTGGGCAGGTGGTTTGGACTGGGTGACCTCTAGAGGTCTTAACAGGGACCATTTTGTGATTCTGAGGGAATGGTGATTTTGCATGTTAATCTTTAACCATTTTTGACAAGACTTGTGGGAAGGGAGCATATCCTTTATTAAATAAATAAGTTTTGTGCAAGCAGATTGTTTTGCATGGAAATGAGTTGCACTACTTGAGTCTTTAAGCCTGAAACAGTGTAAGCACTTTTTAGGAAGGAATTCAAGGTTGTGTAAATCTGTGTCATCTCTGGAAATGAGGAGATGCTGTAGGTGAATATATAAGCTTGGTACTCTGTGAGGAAGAGCTTTGAAGCTTCTAATGCTAGGGAGAAAGTCTCAGATTTCCATAATGCAACATTTCTTTGGTTTTTTTTCTTTTTTTTTTTTGTGGTACAGTTTAATACAGGTATTGTAAGACCTGCAGGGAGTGTCTTCCACATAACTTGTGCTTTATGTTCTGCTGACTGGAGCATTTCTTATCTGGGTGACGACACAGATAGATTGTTGTGTACACACTCTACTATTTTCTTTGGCCACCAATTTCCTTGTAGTGGTTATGACCATTCCTAGAGGTTTAAAAAAAAACTCCTTTCATTTGAAAATAAATTAACTGGGGAAAAAAAAAGTAATACTTTGGAGTGTTTTGGTTTATTCTTCCCTTCAAAATGTTAATTTTGACAATTTTTATTGGAAAGTTAAAATAGTAGGTAGTAGAGATCTAGATAGGCTGAGACACTCTCCAAAAGTCTCTAAGTCATAGCCAAAGTGCTTGGTTATTCCTTTGAATTCTCATGAACTGCACCCTGCCCTACCATGGGAGTTAACCTACCCAACCTGTAAAATGGGCACTACCTCCATGAGATTTTAGAAATTTCTCTTTTTACATTCCTCTGTAAGACTTAACTAATTGCCACAGTCTGTTAAACTGTCCCTGATATTCACCTCATAATTTCTGTTGCAGGCAGGCACTTCTGGCACAATGTTACAGGAAAATGAGCAACATAGGATTTCTAATAGGTACCTCTCTTATCTAGAAACAGAACTTACAGAATACCTCTGAAGTAGAAGTATGGTTCACATTGATGGCCTTGTAACAGAAAAATAATTTTGCAAATCTGCCTTGGGTAATCCTACCATTTCATATGTCTGTTTGTAGAACAGTGTAATCACAGTTCATACAAACATTTACTATTACTAGTTTTAATTTATATTGCAAGTTTTGTATAATATTACAATTTCTAGACTGTATTTAAAGGAGCCCTTTTTCTTCAGGTTCGTGTATTGTTTGTAAACACGCCAGGAAAAACTTCAGGTATTAAACACTGATTATCACACTTGCGTATCTTTTACTGCTTCACATGTTTTTCTTCACCTTTTATTTTTATATTCTTAACTCTGGGTTATCACAGTCCTTCTGTAAGGATAACAAGGGAAGGAGGCCTCTACAAAGCACTGTATAATTTGCTTCTAGTGTTTGGAAATTAGTTTGCAGTTGTTCTGTCAAGTGTGGGATTGATTAAACTTCTGGATCTTTGCGTGGATGGTAATTTTGTTGAAAAGAAGTGTTTACTATTTGATAGTTTTGTACATTTGGTTTTATTTTTTAATTTTTAGGTACATTGAATTTCAATTCTGATGCTGCTGATTCTAATCCTGGAGAAAAACAATCTACAGATATACATTGGGTAAATAAAGATAGGAAAGACTCTAGCAGTGGTCAGAATAGAAGTAATTTATCATTTCCTAATCTGTCTTCTGAAAGAGGTACAGTTTATGAAAGCTCTTCCACAAAGCATCACGACTTTCATAATCCAGAGAATCAGTATGGGAATTCTGAAGACTTCCACCAGTATTTTAGTACCGGTAAAGGTTTGAAGAACCGCACCTTGCAAAGCCAGAGATTGCACAGATCGAGAAATGATAACACGTGTGCTAGAAATAAGATAAGGCAAAGTACTGCTGATGCTGTTGCAGGTCCAGGAGTTTCAGATGCTGGAATAGTACCTGGTAGAAGAGCACCTCCTAGAGGATACCATGATTTTGTGTCGTCAGAGAGTGACAGGGAAGTACCTAATGCAGATTGCAGAGGAGCAAAGCCAAAGAAAACACATCTCATGCATGCATCTGGGAGAGGTTTCAGGGAGAAGGGAAAGCAAGTACATGACCGTGAAAAGAGAGTGAGCACTAAACAGAAAGAGCTGTTGGAAAATGTTCCATTTTTGGATTTGACACAGTCTGACTCTTCAGAATCCTCTGTGGGGAAGGCATTCTGTGATACACCTGTTGGTAGTGGGGATGAGCAGAAAGGCTACAATTATGTCAACAAAAGATATCCCCGGAAGCCTGTGTGGAATAAACCCCCAGTGGAAAAGGAGTGTCAGAAAAGACATGATTCTCATCGTAGTAAAAATACAAAGCTAGGTAAGAAGTCTTCTCTTGCATATCCTCCAAAAGATAAAAATGAACGGAAGAAAGAACTCCCTGTTCACAAAAATGATGAAAACTTGGCCAGTGAAGTCAGGCATCAATTGTCTGAGTCTGTCAGACTCAATGGAAGAAAGTTTGTGCTAAAGGGGGATCAGGCACCTGCACTTCATTTCAGCTGGACCCAGTACTGGAAAAAGCAAAGTGATGTACCAAAAAATAAAGAAACTCATACAGGTAAGCTTTCTAGACTCTTCTGGACTCCTATATTAAAGATACAGTCTTGAAATTTAAACTGTCTTGACTTCAGCTACTGCCTTGAGTAGCTGAAGATTCTTTTCATTTCACATTTGATCAGTATTGGTTTCAGAAGGCAGAATTAAATAGATGCATGGTTTCCAAGTGGGGGTATGTTCTGTAAGTTTACTAGGGAAGGACATTTGTTTAAATTTTTTTCTGTTTCACTACCAGACTGCAAATGCTGACCTGGTCAGGCATTATGTTAAAACATGTATGTTGTGGGAGTAAAATTCTGAGCATTCTGAACAATAGGACTTGAGAAGGACAATGCTAAAACTGATTTTTGGAGAACAAGTTTTCTCATGTTATATGTAGAAATAGGCAAATGTCAGACAGAGAATCTGTATTCTGCTCCTACCTGTATTGTGTGCTTTTTCCTTCAGCGGTAGTATCAAAAGGTAATTGAAATAGAGATGATCTCTGGATACTATGTTTGGATGTTTCAGAATAGAAGCATGTGCTGTTCACACTGTAAGGCAGACCCACAGGTCTGAGTGAATTTTCTGCCGACTCATGCCACTAATGACTAAAAACATTCAACAGAAATCATCTGAATCTCTTCAGTGCTATTAGAAACACTAAATAGTGTTTGTTTTAACAGCAACCTAGGTAGCTTTTACTTTCTGTTTTGCATAAGCTTAAGCCTCTTACCACTTAAGTGCACACTTAAGTGTTCAGAGGCAATAAGGAGAAACAGGAAGAATTATATTTGTTTTTTTACAAAGCATCTCAATCTTATCTTCTGCAGCCCACAATGATAGACATGAGTAGACTAGTTTCTGGTATCTTAACTGTGGTATCAAACCTATTGAAGATTTTACTTCTCAGTGTGTCTTTTTTTTCAGTAGTAGCATAATTGGGAAGCATAAGATAGCTCTAGTTAGAAGAAGGAGAAGCTCAAGGATCGAGATCTTCCTTGATTCTTTCTAACCTAAATACATTAACTTTTGTGTTTCTGGGTTCTGCTTGACTCATAACATTAAAGATACCTCAATCTTTCTCCCATCAAATGCAATAAAGCAGGAAGAGAAGCAGTAATTTTTTTAAAGGGAATTTAAGGAACTTCCCTCTCCAAAAAGGCATTTTTTGCATGCTTTATTTGGGAGCTGATTTGGAAGCAGCGTCTGCAACTATTTTCAAGGAACTTGAGTGTGTGCTTTTTTAACATTTTATGGGACAACTGTAGTTTCTGAGTATGGTGTAGCTTTAGTCTTCTGAAGAGAAAAAGTACATTTTGGCTGAGGATGTTTCCTTTACAGCGGGTAATAATTATGGGATAACAGAAGTAGAAATTACTTTTAATTCTAAATCATGTGATGCTTGATACAGGAGAGCTAGAAAAGAGACATGAAAATCCTATTAAGGAGGGCAAACACTGTTAACACTTGCAAGTTTCCAGGCAGCCATGGGCTTGCTTGCAGTCACATGTAGTACAAGTATATTTGAATTGATAGTAATTTTCTTCCATTATTTTGATTTTTTATTTCCTTCATTGTGAATTCGAACTTTCCTTGTGTTGACACAGTCCAAAACTGGTACATTTTTACACTTTACACTTGTACTTAAGATGTTTTAAAATTCTGCGGCCATTTTTAAGGTGCACTTGGCAGCCTTACCTTGATAGGAGAACTAAGCTGATAGAAATGGAGCTATGTGGGGCCTTTGTTATGGTTGCACATCTAACTGTTTTCAGGCTGTTTGGACTTTCCTGTGGAGTTGGACTTTGGGCACTGGAATGGGCTGCCCAGGGAGGTGGAGTCATCATCCCCGGAGGTGTTAAGAAGAGACTGGATGTGGCACTTGGTGCCAGGGTTTAGTTGACAAGGTGGCTTTGGGTCATAGGTTGGACTCGATGATCTCAAAGGTCTTTTCCAACCTGGTTAGTTCTGTGATTCGGAGTTCTTTATTTTCAAAGTACTTTTTTGCATTCTTTCATGTAGTTCAAAGGACCCTGTACTTTGAGTGTTGTTTCCCAGTAATTCCACTCCTGAAGGACTCAGTTTACAAAGGGCTTTTTTCCATAATCCAGGTGCTTAATATTTGTTGTGTGGTCCCCCAGGGATACTCAAGGATAGATAGGAATTAAATTTAATTTTGGCTGACATTTCTGTAGTTAAGAGCTTTCATCTTTTTGGTTTAAACTTTATGTGAAGATAAATTTCCCATATAAAGTGATGAGTAAAATCTCAAACTTCTGCCAGTCTTAAAACTATTACCTAATTTGTAAGATCAGAATGATTGCTATTCATCAACAGAAATTTTCTTTGCCACTTTTATGGGCTTTATCTTACACTCCTTCTTCCTGCTCTGAAGCTAAGGTAATGTTCACCAAATATCAAACTGGAATCTTCAGGAGTAAACTAATATGCTATTTATAGCCACACAGGTAAAATAAGTTTTTGTTATAATTTAAAAGAAATGTTGGCATTTCATTTGAGTTTTGTTTCACAGCTAGCTGGTGTTTTCTGCACAAATGATGTGTGTGTTTGGCAGGGTCGCTGATTGAGCAGCTGACCACGGAGAAGTACGAGTGCATGGTGTGCTGTGAGGTGGTGCGAACAGCAGCGCCCGTGTGGAGCTGTCAGAACTGTTACCACGTGTTCCACCTCAACTGCATTAAGAAGTGGGCACGATCACCAGCTTCGCAAGCAGAAGGTTGGTATTTTCTCAAATTTGCATTATATTATTGGAAATTGTTGTCACTTGCGCCCTTTCTTCGTCTACTTCTTTTAAAAACAGATGCTTCACTGGTGTTTGACTTGTGCTTGACTTGTGTTTGATTGAACAAAAGTTGAAGTAATTTTGTTCCTTTGCAGAAAAGGTAATTTAGCTGGTATTTTCATTTTTTCTGGAAGGATTGGAGATATTGGAGTTATTGCAAGTGTCTCTTTCTATTCTGCCCTTGGCCTCCACTTCCAGGTGGGCTAATGATCTGTACCAGTCCAGTGCTGGCCTCTAACACAGCTTCTGAGTTTCAGTGGTCAGAGTTTTGGTAAATAATTACAAGTAGGGAATCTTTTTATCCTAGGAGGAGGGAGAGGATGGCTAATACTAAAACATTCTAGTAAAAGGGAATGAGTTGTGTTGACTTTGCTTAGACAACTTCCCTTTGCTGTCTTTGGTTGGAATTTTGCCTATTTTACTCCTGTTCATCAGAAGGAAGTGGAATGTTCTTTCCATAGGGTCATCCTCATACTCGGTGTCTTCATTAATCAGGATTTTTAAGTACTTGTAAAACCACTCCTTACAAACGTGGGTGTCAGGATGGATCCTACTATCATTCTATACTTCTGTAATTGCATCTGAAGCCTGGAATAAAACTTTTATTCCTTCTGATTTTGGAAGAAAGCAACCTTGCATGTTCCTTGGGGGTGGGCCCACATGAATATACTCACGTCTTAGAGGAGCAAAGGATAATCAATGGTGAAGAAGAGCAAAATACATCTTGAGAGTCTGTTTTGCTTGGTAAAATGTTCCTATTTTATGGGGACCTCGACTATAGAGAAACTTTTGTTTGTGGAGGACTAGGCATCCTGCTGTGCAGGAGTTATTGGTAGGAGACGCCGCTGTCAGGGTAGACTTACCTTCACAGCTTTTGAAAAATGTAACAGAGAAAGAAGTTGTTAATGCAGTTGTTAAGTATACTGTACAAAATAATCCCATGAGGAATTAGTATAAACTTTGGGTTTAGTATAGCTAGCTTTAAGAGGAGTCATATAAGGCACTGACAGTTTTGTCAGCAGATACCCCTTTCAGTCATCTGCTGCCAGTTTTTCCCTGTACCTTTTAACACTCTCTGCGATGCTTCTGAGGTGCTTCAGTTTATAGCAGTCCAAAGAAAAAAAACCTTCTTGATCAGGAGATGCATATTGCTCTTGAGCATGAATATGAGAGTATATACCTTGTGCCACATCCTCCAGCTGCTCAGCCCTCGATTGTACAGATCTCTGCAGCAGCCTTGGTGGCACAGTGGTGTGAGCCACGATAATGAGGGGTGTGAATGGGCATGAAGTGTAGACAGTGCTTTAGATTTGCATGTCTCGAGTGTGAAAGCAGTCTGTAATTTGGATCATTTCCAGTTTGTGAAAATCATTCCTGTTGTGCATAATGATGGTTAATGTAAGAAGTGTTCAAACCAATTGGTTGTGAACCTGGGTGTGCTCATTTTACTGCAGTTGTCTTGTCATACAGAGTTTCCTGTTTGCAATCCCTTCTGCTTTTGTCACATGAAAATACCATGAATCTTGGTCAGTTCTAAAATCACAGCTTTATTAATTTACCTGCACTGAATTGATTAGGTAAGACAGACAGAAAGTGCTAATCAGTTTTGGGGTTTTTTTATATCTATATATGGATATAAAACCATACATCTCTCTTTTCTCTGCCCCTCTTTGTGTTCAGTAGTGCTCTCACATTGATATTCTTCATAGCCAGATGTGTTCTGAATTTGGGAAACATCTTCATTATTTTCCTTAGACTGAAGCTCCTCACTGCTAACCAGCACCCTTCTGGAGTGCAGAAGCAGGGGAACTTTAACAAAATACCAACTTGAAGAATAATGTCCTAGTCAATATCAACTTTAAATGAATAAAGTAGATTATTCTGGTTTATATAACACTGGTTTGTTCTGGACATGAAGGAACACTAAATTTGACTTCCACAAGACATTAAAACTCATGAGAGGAAAATAAAAATACAAGTGATGCTTAAGATTACGTGATTTTATTTTTCTCACCAATTTCCTACTCTAACACTTTGTCTCTCATATCTTTTGATATGGTGAAGACTGCCTATTATCTAGCAGTATGTCTTAAAACATGGCATATGATAACAGAAAAGTGAAATTTTAAAATTCGGTTTTGCTTCTATAAAAAGTTGGAACTTGTCAAATAAAGTACTGCTGCTCTGTTGATGTTGATACTGTATAAAATGCATTTTTATTGATCTGCTTTCTCACCGCTTCTGAGTAAATAGAAAAATTTAGTTTGTTTACAGCTGTGGTAAGAAACAAGGCAAAAGCTCTTACTCTAGGTTTACAGATTAGCTCTTTTATTTATTTTGTCTTTTTTATCTTTTATTTTTTTATCTACAGATGGCAATAGTGGTTGGAGATGTCCAGCTTGTCAGAATGCTTCTGTGCAAGTTCCTAAAACTTACACTTGTTTCTGTGGTGAGTTTCTAGCTTATTTTTGCAAAGAAAAAAATTTTGATTTTTCTTTTTAGTATGAATTTCAATATTGGTCCTTCTTTGCTTACATGCCTGAAGCTGTTTGAAAAAGTTTTACTGGAACTGGCAAGTGGCTGTACAGAGAATCACACGTATGCTGCTTATAAAAGAAATACTAAATCAGAAGAGATAAATATTTTCATATCACTATGTAAAAATAGTGATTTTTATGGAATGTTGATAGATTTGGGCTGGGATCTTGAAAGTTTCATTCTGTAGAAGGAATGAACTAACCTGCATGTATTATTAATTAATTCATATGAATTAATTAATTGTCTTTGTGGCAAGATACACCAAAATAATACACAACTCAAGCATACAACTACCTAAACCTTTAAATTGATTTAGCCATTTTGTCATTTATGTTGTTCAGGGACAGAAAAAGGTTAAATAGGAAAAAATACTCAGGCTTTTCAGACCTTTATGTAGATATATGTTTAATAAAAAACGTAAATGACATGAGTACAGCATTCACCAAGTCATAAATATATGACAAAGTGGAGAAATTCATTATGTTAATTGCATAGATGTAGACAAGTTTACACTTCTGAAATCTGTGTTTTCACATAGCTTTCCCTTCCTTAAGTCAGAGTCACTGGCAAGTCCCACTTTGCTTTCTATAAAACAGGATGTTCTGAAGTTGTGACAGGAGCTGGGTGTCAATAATCTTGCCCTAAAGAAACTGGACACATTGAAATAGAAAAGAATTTTATCTCTAGTTCTTTTTATCTGAATGTGTCAGTGAGTCAGGAACAGTGCAGTGCAGCTAAGACAGAGGTTTTGTATGACAAGGTGTGAAATCTTAGGAGTATAGGGATAAGAATTCTGTTAGAATAACTTGAATATGATGAATGTTTTGACCAAATGAAAATTAGACTTTCTAAGACGGATCATCTGTTCAATAGGGAAGAAATTCTGCCTGAGCTTAAAGACTGTTTCATAGTTTAAGGAGATCTGGAGTAAGAATTTTAAGTTGTCTGCAGAATTATTCACAGAGCACGATGCTGCAATGTAAGAGTTTAATCTTCTGTAGATAGTTTTACATTAATGATACATAATTTGGATGTCATCTGTTGCTTATGCAAAGCTATCTTCATTTGATGCAAAATAGTAACTATGTGCTGAGTGTGTTTAAGTGTGTTTTTTAGTTTTCTCCCCTTCCATGATGAAATTCCTAGCTTATTTTTCTTCTGAAGCTTCTGATTTTTGGGACTTTACTGAGTATTCAGTTAGTTTAGTTGAAACTCATATGAATAAAAGCTATCTATGGTGTTTATTTGTATTTTCTTAATTTACTGCTTGTAGGATATGTCACCAAAAATATTTCTTGCTGCTTTTAGTTGTCTAAACTCAAATTTGTAACATTGGCTCAGTTGCTTCACTGTTAATTTAATTACTCTCTTGTGGAAAGCCGAGACAGTGTTAACCATGGCAATTAACCTTAAACCCTGAACCATGATAATCTCCTGCACTTAGAGCTATGAGATTTGATAGCAGTATGTCAGATTAATTAAAACATGGTTTAGTGCTTATCTGAAATACAGGATACTTGAAGCTAACAGTCGTCTTGTTTAAGACTTCCTGCTGCATTCATCAAAATTCATCAACCTTTATTGTTTAGATACATGGAGAGTCTGCTTCTTTTTAGAGAAGTGACTTTTATAATTTGCCCAGCCATTTAATTCAGTATTCCCCAGCACCATACCAGCTAGATCTTATTTTCTGGGAATAGTATCTTTTTTCTTTTTTCTTTTTTTTCCCCCTGCTGCATTGAGGCAGCAAGGGAGTTTCACTCTTTAATTTTCTTAGCTACTGTGCAGCCTGACCAACTAAAGAGAGCTTTTAATTTTCATGTATTTTATCAGTTTAATCTAATGTGAAGAACCAGCTCCCTACATGTCTACTGACATAGAGTACAGAAGTGTGCTGGTTTAAAAGTAAACCAGTGGGAGAGATGAATGCACTTTAAGAGACATCACAAGTCAGAGTTACAATTTACTAAAGATATTACAATCCATACAATGGTACGAAGAAAAACTGGTTTTGAGCCACAACTGTAGAGTACAACCTGGCACTCTGGGATGGGAACAGCAACTTGCTTCTGAGCTCCCGTGCTGAGCACCACGTGGTCCCCCTGAGTGCAAAGCAGAAGGGAAGGAAACCTGTTAGTTGATATGATGGTCCCAGTTCTGTCCAAGGAATGATGGCAGTCTTCTCTTGAGTGGCAGCCACAGTCCTGCTT
>WEIV01024720.1:5338-22433 GCA_013390005.1 Calyptomena viridis
GCTCCAGGCCAGGGGTGCCGGGATTGCAGCCTGGGCGACCTGGGTCCCCTGTGCCGCCGGGCTCTCGGCAAACACCGGTAGTGCCCGGCGGGGGATCGGGGTCGTCGTCATGGAAGGGGCCGCTCGCCGGGCCGGGTTACCCCGGGGCGGAGGTGGGCTCCGTCCCCAAAGATGCCCGGGCTCACTTCGGCCCCCGGTGCTGGCAGGGCACCTGGCCGGGCTGCTGGCGGCGGGGCCCGGCTGCGCTGACGCTTACCGGGGCCTCTCGGACTGCGTCCTCAAGCCGGGGGGCAGCATGGCCACTTACGAGGAGGAGGAGGGCATCGAGCTGCAGGGGCTGCGCCGAGTCTGCAGGTGAGTACAGTCATGGCCCCCGTGGCTTTTGACATTGTCCCTGTGTGGAGNTGCAGAGAGTCCCGGGGGATGCGACGCTGGGAGGTGCAGGAGTGCGGGATCCCGGGGCTGCGGGGGCTGGGCCCGGGGGTGTCCCCGGGCGCTCGTTAGCCTCGGCCCAGCCCCCTCGTTAATTAGCCGCGGCCGAAGCCGCTCATTAGCGGCGGCCGGGGCTGGGCGCCCTCCCCGCGGAGGCNGGCGGGACCCGTCTGCGCTGACGCTTACCGGGGCCTCTCGGACTGCGTCCTCAAGCTGGGGGACAGCATGGCCACTTACGAGGAGGAGGAGGGCATCGAGCTGCAGGGGCTGCGCCGAGTCTGCAGGTGAGTACAGTCATGGCCCCCGTGGCTTTTGACATTGTCCCTGTGTGGAGTCTTCTCCTGACCTCCTGGGTCCCATTGCGCCTGCACGTACATACACATGTGCTCCTCACCTCACTCAGGTTTCAGATAGACCCAGTGGGATCGATCCATCAATCCATCCATCCCTCTCCTGCTTGTCTCCCACTGGAGTGTGTATCCCTGATCCTAGACAGTAGCTCCAGCCCCCGGGACTCGTCCTGCCAGCCCCTGCATGCCCACACCGGGAGGAGCAGGGCTAGTGCGATCTAATCTGCTCTGCAGCCCAGGAAAGTCTCCGCGGTCCCCGGGTTTCAGGCAGTGATGCACAAGTGGCTGCTCTGCCCCAGGGCCCAGCACTGCTGGCAGCAGCCTGCACCCGGCCCCTGGTGGGTCCTGGTACCCAGAGGAAAAGCCTGGTGTTGGGCAGGTTTGAGAAAAGGTCTGCTTAAAAAGCAGATGAGCACAAGTGGCAAGATGGAAGTGTTTGCGGAGGTGAATGGAGGCAGCTCTGTGCCCCCAGCAGCGAGCTGTGAGGAGTGATCAGGAGTTAGGAGGAAATGCAGAGAGCAATTTGAAGGGAAAATGCACGTGCTTAGGGGGAGTGGAAGCCTGGCAGGGCAAGGGGGAGGACTGAGTGCCCTGGGGTGAGGTTTTCCAATCTACTGGAAACCACTCCACAAGCTGTGACCTGCTCTGTATTCCCCCTTCTCCAGAAGACAGCCTGGCTCAGAATGAACAGCCTCTCTAGGACTTGCCGAAGCCTGGGTTGGAATGGGACCTGTGCTGGTTTGGACAGCAATTGATATTTTTTGTTTTCTTAAATGAGGCTTCTTCATATTAAAACACCTGAGCAGGCAGCCCAGCCTGTGCTGCTGTTGACTCCTGGAGGAGTGATTCCTTTGCTGAAGTGCATGTGAAATGTGTGAACTGAGGTTTCCTTTCAGCTCTGGGGCACAAACCATTGCAGAACAGGTCCTGGGATCTTCTTTGCTCTGCACCTCTAGGGGCATGCCAGCTTCTCCTGGTCCTAATATGCTGCTAGCCAGGCTTGGTGTGCCTGGAGGAATAAGCTGATGATGTCCCCACTTCTGCCAGGAAATATTTCTGAATTATTTGCCTTTGACCCTCAGCCTTATCCACCGCTGTTTGCATTCCTGGTGCTGTGGTCCCCTCTCCGGGAGTGCGCATGAGGGATGGGCATGAAACCAGAAGCTGCTGTGGGAGCTGGTGGTGTCTCAGCTGTGTGTGGTGCTGCCCCAGTGCAGCAACTCACTTGCCAACAGCCTGTCTGAGCAGATGGGAGCTGTGAAGGGTGAAATATTGGGAATTGCCATCCTGGCTGAAAGCAGATCCAGGCAGGAGCTGCCATCCCCCTTCACCTTCCGCCAACCTTTTTTTGCCTGGAGACAAGGGCCAGGTTTAACTCTCACCTGGCAGAGCTGCATTCTGCTGCTGCCGCAGCTTGGGAGTGAGCACTGGAGGTTGCCTGGGTTGGCACCAGCTTTTCTCATTATCTGGGGACATTTATTCTGCCACAGTGACTCGGTTTAATGAACTCTCTCACAGATGGTGTTCTGACGTTAAGCCCCGGTAGGAAAACAAAGCAAGCAGAGTGTTCAGGTTCACCTGTGTGCACAAGGTGTCATCACCAGCACAGGGCACTTGGACAACACAGAGTTGTCCCCTTCCAGGGCACAGGGATCCTGCTCATCCACCTGGGCTGCATCCCCTTCCTGAGGTGCCTGGTGCCCTGGCAGACATGGGGAAGGTGACAGAGCAATTGCTGCTGGGTTCTAGGCAGTCCCCAGCTAGCAGGGGGCTGGGGGTCCTGCCCAGCCCATATGGGACAGGACAGCAGAGCTGAGAGGAGGGGAGGGCAAGAGGGTGCCTTGGGGTGCAGGTCACTTGGTACTTACTGGGGGCTGGCAGAGCCTGGGAAGCTGCCTGTGACTTAGGGGGTGCTGTCTGTGCTGATCCCTGCCTTTCCCCCGTGTCAGGACATGCATTGCTTTGAAGATTTACCTTTCAGGTAAGAAAGTCTCTTTGGAAGAAGTTGGAGGGGAAGGTTAGTGGCAAGTGTGTCACAGAACATTATCTGTCCTATGGGGAAGGTTTTGTTTTGGAGAGGAACAACTTCCAGAGGTTCCAGTGGCATGCTACGACTTGGGCTCCTATTTTATTTTCTGGGTTTATACCTACAAAACAGATCTTGACTGAGAATTCAGCTGTGTTGGGACTTAGACATGCTTGGGAAGACCGGGCTGTGGGTGCCTTCCCTCTCCCAGAGCAGCACCTACAGCAGCCTTGGGGAGTCTGGTACAGATTCTAGCTCTCCCATACCTAGCAGCCAAAAAAAAAAACAACCACCCCAACCAAAAATGAAGAGAGTGCCTGTTCTGGTCCTCTCCCGCATGGGGGGGACATGGCCAGGCCTGGTACCTGCTGTCCTTGTCCCCAGACAGCTGGAGCACAGCTCTCCCTGCTCATTCTGGCACCTGTGGGCAGGGAGCTCCCTGGAAATGGCTCAAAAGCAGCTTCTTCAGAGCCACCACGCTGCTTCACCCAAGGTAAGGAAGGAGCTCAGGGAAGGGATAAAGCCTTGGCAGGCTGGATACTGCCCTGGATGAATGCATCAGGGTCATCCCACATAGCACTGGCCCCAGTGTGCTGGGATGGATGAGGTGATGTCACTATGTCCCTCCTGGGAGAGTTTTCTTGGGGGCTATGGTTTTTCAGCCCTGTTTCTGCTGGGGTTTTTTCCTGCCTGGTTCTAGTCTGGACCAGAAAATAAAATCCCAAGTTGCTGTCCACAGGAAAGGCAGCCAAGGGGGTGTTCAATGAGCAGCTCCCAGTTTATTCCTGCAGGAATAATCTTTGCCTGTCTTGTTGTTTTTCTCTGTTTTCTCCCCAAAAGCCTCTGTACACTGAACATCTTCTACTTGCACAGGTAATACCCAGCAGATAAAATGGAGATGATTCTAATGAGAAGACAGTGAATAACTCCTCCTGCCCCTGCCCATACCTCAGTTAAAACTGCGACAGTCTGTAGGAGCTGTTGTCCTTCTCTGTGCTTTGTTCTTGCATTTGCCCTTGACTCCACTTGGAGAGAGCTTGGAGAAGGCAATGAATGAGACACGCTAGGCCTTTGTTTGCAGCTTGTGTGAGATACTCAGGGTGCTTGGTGCTGAAGGGAAACATTTGTTGATGGAAAATAATGGATTTTATTGACTTTCAGGAAAGGGGGGGAAAAAAAAAGATTAAATAATTTCAGTGTTTTGAGATTTGGAGTTTTAGCCAAGATGCTGTGGCAGACGATGGAGGGGATGAATAGTCTGGGCAACTTGCACAAAACACGGGTTGTTGCTGCTCCAAGGGCAGGCTCGGGGCAGAGAGGCTCCGCTGGGCATCCAGCACTGTGGGAATGCCAAGGGATTGACAGTGTGGCATCTCTCCTGGCTGCAGGTATTGGGATGAATTCCACACCTGTGCCCTGACGGCACTCTGGGAATGCCAGAAGGAAGCAGCGGCTGTCTGGGAGATGCTGAGAAGGGAGTCTCAAAAAAACAGATTTCAAGGCAGCTTGTTCGACCTCTGCAGCCCCAGCATGGCCCAGAGCTCTGCCTGGACCCACGTTCCCAACGTTTCCATCCTCAGCATCCCCCTCATCGTCACTTGGGTGAACTTATAAACTGCAGCTCTGTGAGTATCACATCAAGGGCAGTGGCAGTGTGTCCCCTGGCATCTTTCTGACTGTTTTTGCAAATCTGAGGAATACACTGTGTGGAGCTCAGAGACACTTGGCTCCTTCCTGAGCCTGTGAGACATGGAAGAGCTTGGCAGCATCGCCTGGGTGTTGCTGTTTCTCTGTAATTGGGAATAATTCCTGTCTACTTCTGCTTCAAGACACAGGCACAGATCTGGCTGTCTGGAGAATTTGGGAGCTCGTAGACATAGGGCAGAGGATTTTTGGAAAAATGATGAATGCTGAACTCTTGCACTCCTCTATGCCTACAGGAAGGAAACCTGTTTAATTTGCTGACTCTTTCCTTGAGATCAACTCTCCAGGTTTTGGATTTGGGCACTGAAGACAAGATGGGCATTTTTACCACTGTTCTTTGAGATCCAGGGGATGTGTCTGTCCTGTCACAGGCAGAAGGGAAACCTTATTGCCCTGTACTGGCCTTTTGTCTTTAAGGACATTGTGAAACCCCTGCTGAAGAATAATCACAGTTGCATGACTTCTCTTGCATACCTCTGGATTCCTGAGTAACTCCTGTGTTTTGTGTAAATCCCTTTCCTAAGGACATAAAGGGCAAAAATACTTTGAGGGAGGGAGAGTGTCAAGCTAGCAGGACAAAAGTGACTTCTGCTTTGAAGCTTTCCCCAAGGTACCTGTAAGCAGCTCTGTGGGTAGAAGTGTGTAATTCCAGAGTATTAAAGTGTGTTGTAGAGGCTACAGCATGGTAAAAGTTGTTTGTCCTGGCTTTTCCTTGACAGCAGTTTCTTCCTATCTCTCTTGTAGCTCAGAGCATTGTTAGTTTCACAGCTTCAGTACAAGCATGGAAGTATTTGGAACAGAGGGGTGTTTGCAAGTGATTTCTGAGCATGTTGGAGAAACAGATTATTGAGCAGTCCAAGGCAGTCTGTGTTTTAAGGAGGCTGCTGGAGCCCTCCTGGCTGCACAGGGCCATGGGAGCTGTAACTAGTGGGGTATGTGCTCTACAGTGTGAGCAGGGGATCTGGGGCCCTGCCACTCCACAGATCCCACTGGATGCATTCCAAGTGGTGAGCAAGCTTCTACAGCAAAGGATCGTTTTGCCAGCAGTGGTGTTGGGTTGTGCTGCTCTCTTTTGGCATTCACATGTTCTTCCTCTTACCTTCACTATCACTCAAAACTCTATTCCTGCAGCAGAAGGAGGGAACAAATAAATTGAGGCAAATTCCAAGAAATAAGTCAGGGAGGAACAGCTGGTGTTCAGAAAGCACTTCAGTGCACCTTGACTTTCTACAGAGAGAGTTGTTACCTGTGCACTCAGTACTCAGCATGTGGGGCACAAAGCCTTAGGGTGAGTAGTGGAGAAAGGGTAAACCAGAGCATGGCAAAGCCTGGAGTGAAACACTCGGGTGCTTCATTTTTTTCTGCTTCCACTCCAACAGCAGTGTTTGTTGATTGATCCTGTTCCCCCTGCCCTGTTATCTCTTGTCCTGCCTGACTTGTAGCTTGTAGGGGAAAGCTGGAGCAGGTGGGCATCATGTACAACCAAGGCTGGAGTATTTTGGATCCAAATCCTGTACTTGCTGTTTGTTTAGAACATCTGTGTAATGCCTTTAGGAAAGCCAGTAAGCACAGCCCCCCAAAATCCCACAACCCTAACCTTCTCTTTGCATCTGGCATTCCTCTCTGTTAAAAGTTTCTACTTTAAAACAGCTTTGAGGAAAGGGAAGGTCTCCAAGTCTTCTCTATACAAAAACATGGATGCAAATGGATGGCTGACACTGCCACTGTCTTTGAGAAGAGCAGGTGTTGGGACATATCTTCCCTGGAAGCAGATCCCTCAACTATTGCACAAACAAAACACCCAAAGATTCATTAAGAAACAAAGACCATCTGTCACTGTTCTGGTATGGAGCAGCAGATTTTTTTTTAATGCCAAAGGTGCTTCTAAATCTGACTGAAAGCATGTGAGAGAAAATTAGGTCTCACAGTATGGGAGTGATGAGTTTCCTCAATCAATATTTCATTTTTAGCAGAACTTCCTCCATGACTAGGACAATTACAGTAGAATTCCTTTAAAAAATAGTAATGCACAGATTCATCCCCCTAGGCAGCCAGCAGCCTTTCAGAAAGCATCTCTGGCCCTACAGCACACTTCATGCTGATGCAGTGCAGCTCGTGGGATGTCCCACAGCCTCAGTGTTAAATCCACATTTGTCAAGGATTCTTCTCGTGGCCTTGCTTTGAGTTTCTCCAGATACAAAGCTGTACCCAGATCTCACCCTGCAGGGAGGCTCCTGGAGCAGTTGCAGCATATCTTGTGTATTCAAAAAGAAACAGGTTAAGTGTTCCTTGGTCCAAAGTCTCCACCTCTGTTCTTGCAGGGGAACATAGGTAGCAGCTCTGGGATGAGCTGGAAGAATGTGGCTTTCCTTCCTTGCCCTCACGTTCACTGTAATTAGTCTTTAGCTCCCACTTACCTTAAGAAGAGTCCAGAAGAACACAGGAGTTCACACCATGCTTTGGTGTGGTGTCAAGCCTTGAGTCAAACCCACAAACTTTCCCTGTCCCTGCAGGACTGGGATGTTCTTTCTCAAGAATAGCAACAAAAAGCAAAAGAGGACAAAATGACCCTGAGGGGTTCTTAAAATATGACTGACAGCACGCCAGTACTTGTCACCCCGAGGCAGAGCTGCCCTCTGCTCCGCCCTGATCCCGACCGCACACACACTCCCTGCTCCTTTCTACGGGAGATACTGGCACCTACTGGAGACCAGTTTATTTCCAGGGTGAGGTGGGTGGGAGAATGGCAAGTATCCTTGTATATGAGAAGGGATGGACTGTCTTGGTGCAGGGGCAACCCTAGGACGTGACCTCAGGGTGGCCCTGCTGGTTTGCTACTGACCAGAAAAACACTTATGTAAATTCTTCCCTCTGAAAGGCTGCTGCTGTTTGAAACTCTCCTTGCAGAGAGTTTGGTCAGGAAAAATCCTAGAATATAGAGTGCTGTTTACATTTGTTTAGACAGAAATCCTCCTCTGAGGCAGCTCTGCTGAGTATATAAAGCAGCAGGATGTTATCCTGCCTCAATTTACAGTGTCTGAGTGTGAGAGCAGGGATTGAAATAGAGCTGAGTTCCCCAGTAACAAAAGTCAAAAGAGCAGCTTCGAAGAGTTTATCAACTTGTATTATCTTCACATCATCCCACCAGTTTTCAACAAGCTGAATTAGCAAATAGCTTATGCAAATTAACACTTACAAATATTAATGTACAAAGGGAAGATACTGCAGCAAGATGCTGCAAAGGAGAAAAATCTGTCTTTAGACCTGCCTTGGTCATCATTTGGGATTGCACAAACTGGTCATCCCTCAGTGGAAACCAAGCAGGATGTGGGTCTCCTTGCTTGGGATCTGGAGAAACCACCCAGCTCTGGCCCCTTAGCAGTAGGGTGGTGTCCCTGCCTGGCAAAGTTTATTTCAAGTGCCTCTAAATAAAGGCACATCCTGTTATTTCCAGAAATAACAGCAATCTGTTATTTAACATCACCTCTACCAGACCAGATCTGTTTCTAGACTTCTGAAGGCTGACGGGAACATCCAGACATGTGGGAAGAGCAGTGTGGCTCCAGCACAGCTCCAGCCTCAGGCTGAACATGTAGAGACCCTGGACTGCTGACACTCCTCCTGAAGTGGGATTATGCCAGCTGATTTCCCAAGACTTATGCCTTCCTTTCAGAACAGAGGTATGAAATGTTTATTGTAGGAAATTTTACGTGCCCCAGACAGTGGGCATCTCACACCCAGGTGTTCTCTGGCTGCATCCTCCTGTTGCCATGATACAGACACTCATGGTACTCCTTGAAGTGCTCAGCTTCCCAGGAGAGCCATAACACACTCACAGCAACATAGTATTTTTATTATTATAAAAGATTTCTTCAGCAAACTGCTGTCTGTCACCTCTATGTATCAAACATGGAAACAGCAAACAAACCCATCTAACATTATAGGTTATTTAGTGTCTCAGCTGGTGATTCAGGTAAGTACAACTATTTTCCTTTTCCCCATCCATTCACTTCCTTGACTTTTTCCCAGCCAAAGCCCAAACAAGTCACAGACTGGAATTAGCAGCTCCCAGCCCCACTGCTCACTGTGCCAGCTCCCACAAGAGGAGCTGAGCATTGTGTTACCCATACAGAGCACTCCCACATGGTTAAATTCCAAATGCTCCTCACACACCAAGTTTTGCTACCTGGCTTTTAACAGTCTCGTGAGTGAAGAGTTTAAGGGCATACTCTCCATACAGTCATATTAATGCTTTGTGTTAACAAAATAAACATCTGCTCGTCCCCCGTTGCCAGCTGATGCCAGAGGAGATGCTCACACTCATGCAGTCACCGAAGTCCAAAAAAAAAATTAATAATAAAGTCTAAACAGACCTGCTGTGCTTCTTTCAGGGATGACCTGGAGGCATTAGATGCACTTGTGCTGGGAACAATGACATAATGCAGCATGTTGTTGCCAGAGCGAGTCTATACGTTGGATTTGGGGGCAGAGTTGAGGGGGATTTCTCGGAGCTCTATCCTCATGCAGAGGTACTCCCCGATGGCTGCCATCAGTGCCGTGCACACGATGTGCACCAACCACCACGTCAGCGTCGAGGGGAAGCGGGAGTTATAGATCCAGCAGCCCAGGAGGTGGAAGAAGTGAACTGTGACTGTGAAATCCAGGCACTGCTTCCCTCGGCGGATGAAGTACAGCAAGCCCAGAGCACTGCAGAATAAAGACAGGAGGTTAATAAACTGCACCAGACCTATGGAAAAGGGGGTGCAGCAAGAGCTATGAGCCGTTGTCAGTGCTGATTATTTAGCGGTTTTAAAACTTCCTCAAGTATTTTAAGAATAGGTTGGGTTTGAGCGCTCTCCCAGCTGCTGCAGCAAGACTTACAGGCTTACAGCTTTTCTATTACATGATGGCAGGGAAAAGAGGTTTTAGTGCAAAGAACACACAGGAATTTTTTTAGTTGTCTCCCCCAGTGATCTCTGTGCAGTAGCAAATACATTAATGTTTATAGGTAAGTGTTTGCTGAGATCCATTAATTCTAGCTTTCAGCAAAATCTCTCACAGAAGCAAATCTCATTCCCAGCTGGGAAATTGAGGCAGTCAAGTGAAATGACTTTTTCAGGTTCTAGAAAGCCAGGAGTCAGCAGTTCCCAACTGCCCTTAGCAGACATGCTCGACCAGGCACAGGGATTTTGGGAGATGCTTTGAGGGAGGCAGTACATCACACTGAATTCTCTTAATGGTTTAACGTTAAGAAAGGACAAGACGCAGGTGCTCCAGCTGGCTGCAGACTTACCAGGTGAGTGCATTGAGGATGAAAGCCATCATGGAGAGCCTCCCCGGCGGGGTTGAGAAGCCTAAAATCTACATGGGACTATTAGTAGGAACCCGCGGCACAAATTGCAGCCCAAAATCTGCTCCCATGGCCCAGCCATGGCACGGCCCCACACAGATCAGGATCTACACGAGCAGCCTGGGCAGGTCTGTCTGTCTGGGGGTACCTACGGGAAAGGGAAAGGCCTGGTTCTATACTGAGGGGAACCACCTAAACTGGGTGTGGAGCATGTCTCTGTCTATCCTGGGGTTACCTATATGGGGAGAAGGAGTTGTCTTTATACTGGGGGTACCTATACAGGGTGTCTGTCTCTCTAAGGGGTTATCATCTATATAGTGAGGTGCTGTCTCTGTACAGGGGTTCCACATGTACATGGGGTGTCTCTATAAGGGGGTACCTCCCATACGGGGTATCTGCTTCTGTACAAGGGGTACTACTTACACAGGCAGCTGCTGTCTCTATATGGGGATATCACCTACACAGCGAGGTGCTGCCTCGACGCCGGGACACCACCTATTCAAAGGGAAGGCTCTACCTCCACACTAGGGGCACCTACACAGACAGCGGGGCTGTGTATTGGCGAGCAGCTACACGGGAGTGGGGTGGGCTCTGCCCCCACACCGGGGCGCTCCCTGGGCGGAGGGCTCTCCCTAACCCAGGCAATGCCCCCACGGGAGCGGGGTCTGTCTCCCCCCGGGGAGCCCCAGCAAGGCTTCCCCCGCCCCAGGGGCCTGTGGCCACGGCGGCTTCCCGGGGCGCGCCCTCACCTCGTCGCTGAAGACCTGCTGGAGGGAGGGCCCGGTGCTGCCCAGGGTGCCGAGGAGGGCGAGCCAGAGCCCGAGCGAGCTGTAGTACCCTGCCTGCAGCAGCACCATCTGCGCCACGATCAGCGCGGGGTCCCACACGTAGCTGCGGAACTGCGCCGCCATCGCCCGCCCGCCGCCACCCAAGTGCCGCCGCCGCCGCCCCGCGGCGCCCCCTGGCGTGCGGGAGGACCCGGTGCAGGCCCTTCCTGGGGTGTTTCTCCGAGTGTTCTCCGAGTGTTCTGTGGTTTTCTAAAAGGTCGTTTGTGCTTGGGGGGTTTTGTGATGAGCCACAGGAGGGGGGCGCCTGGTCTGTTCAGCGTGGAGAGGAGGAGACTGAGCGGAGAACTCGGTGCGCTCTTCAGCATCCTCACCAGGGGTTTGGAGCGGCACCCGCTGATCTCGGCTCTGGGGCGGCGTGGCGGGGGGGAATGGCTTGAAGTTGTGTCAGGGAAGGGTTGAGTCGGATATTAGAAAAAGGTTCTTCTCCCAGAGGGTGGTGGGGCACTGAGCAGGCTCCCCGGGGTTTGGTCACGGCCCCAAGGCAGTCAGAGCTCAAGGAGTGTTTGGACAACGCTCTCAGGGACACGGTGGGATTCTTGGGGATGTCCTGTGTACGGCCAAAAGTAGGACTCGATCTTAGAATATTCTGTTCCTATGTTTCTGTGTGAGCGCCGGGGCTCGGCAGGGGCTGGGACATTGTCCCTGACCCCTCGGGCGCTGCCTGGGCAGCTGGGGCAGGGAAGTGACCCCGGGAGCCCCAGCACTGTTTGGTTTGTGACACAGAGAGCTCTGTCAGCAGAGGGCAGTGCCCATGTGCTCTGTGCCCGGAGACCAACAGTGGCTCTCTCTCATCCGCCTGCCCTGTACCCTGTCCTGGGGTCAGTGCATTCAGTAACTCGGCTGAGCAGCCCTTGCTAAAAAAAGACTCAAGAGTCCCTCATGCCCGGCCATACCCCTTCTGTGATCAGCCCTTGGCTGCTGGGGCTCATTTTGGTGGCCTCAGTGAGCCATGCTGCTTGCTTGGCTTCAGGTATGAGAATTCCCGCTGTCTGAATAGTGAAACCCCAAGGCTGCGTGGGACAACGGAGCATTTTGACAATAAGGCTTCCCCAGCCCCTGCTCCCTGCCCATCTGCAATGATGTGCATTCAGTAACTTGGTCGAGCAGCCCTTGCTAAAAAACCACAAATACCAAACATAGAAGAAATTATTGTCCCAGGATATTTTCTTTCATCTCTAGGCGAGTTCCCATAGGCACCGATGCTTTTTGGCAGCTGCTGCCCAGCTGTGCTCATTTTTTAGCTTTAGGCCATCAGGCACCAGGATGTTGTTCTGAGTCCTGGTATGCCCTGGCAGCACCTTTCCATAACAGGGCTGGGTGGTGTGTAAGGTTTGGCTTCTTTTTGGAGGTTTGTTCTGGTACGTTGTGGTTTCTTCTTTTCAGCCTCATGAAATGGCCAGGTGCCAAAGTCCCTCGTGTTCTACCATACCCCTTCTGTGATCAGCTCTTGGCTGCTGCAGCTCATTTTGGTGGCCTCAGTGAGCCATGCTGCTTGCTTGGCTTCAGGTATGAGAATTGTAACTGTGTGAATAACAAAATCCCCAAGACTTCATGGGACAGTGGAGCATTTTGGAGATAAGCTCTTTGCTGGAAAAAGGAGAGGGGGCACCTCCAGGCTGTTTCGGTGGATGGGGGAGTTGCCACAAGAGCCATTGTTACCTGGAAAAGAGAAGAGGAGGACAAAAGAGGAATCCAACTTCTATGGGAGGCAGCAGGCTCACATCAGTCGTGGGTGTGGAATATGCTGGCTATGGAACTCAGATTATGATCTCTGACAGTCTCTTATGACGTTTTTTCCATGCCTCATATGGGAAGTTCCCTATGCAGCTTTGCTGCATGTTTTCCTTTCCTCATTCTGTGAATTTTGCTGTGCCAAGGCAGGTTTGACACATTTCGTTCCCTATTCCCGGATCTGCTTCTAGAAAGGATTGTGCAAGGCTGAGGCGGTGCATGGTGGATGTGGCCATTGCTTCTGAGTTCTCACTTAGGCCTTTGGAGACTTTATCTTTGCAGAAGCTCCAGCCTTAGCCAGGGCAGAAATGAACATGGGAAAATCCCGGGCCTGTCAGGGCTGTCTGCTGCCAGCACATTGCTGAGCATAAACTGTGACACTCAACACTTCCTCTGTTAATTCTAGGTAGAAATTGGTTTCCTTTCCTGAAATCTGCTGTGATTGGCTCTCAAAGATATGCAAGCTATTGCTTAGATAGTAATTCTCACTTACCTCTTTCTTTTATAATCCCTTATGGGACTGACTTTCCTGTGCCAGCAAAAATTTTAGTTGTTTAGTCATGGCTGAGTAAAATTCCAAGCTAGTGTAAGGTAGGACTGTTGGTATAATTGCTGTGTGTCTTTCCACAGCCAAATAGCTGATTTATCCAAAAGTCCCTGGGATCACAAGATGCGAGCGGGTGTTTTGGGCGGAGTTGACTCGAATTCCTGAATTCGAGGCTCCTCCCTGCTTGGCTGCTGGCCTGTAGCTGAAGGCACAGCAGCAGCCGAGCCTGAGGTGTGATTTGAGGCTCCCTGCTGCCCTGGCTGGGCAGAGTACCCTAGGATGTGGTGAAGTGCTGTAGCACAAAGACATTTGTGCTACGACTCAGCTGCAGCCCAGTTTGTGACTTTGTTTCCTGGCCGACTTTGTGATTGCATGTTGTATGGTCATGTCTGGTTGTCTTCTGATTCAGCTGTCCCTCCTCTCCAGGCTGCTCCAGCCTAGGGGGCCATGTCCTTCTCCTGGTAAAGAGGGTGTTCTCCCCTTGGGGAGCCTTGCCCCACACCCCTGCTCTGTGGAAGAAGGTTTAAAGTGGACCTGGAAAGAAAACTTTATTGGGGAATTAAGTGGCATTCTCAGTTTTCCTTTCCTTCCTCTTTAAGGAAGAAGTTTGTTGAAACAAAAGTCGGAGACAGCTGTGAAGAGAACATGTGTTAAAGGGGAAAAGGAAACACTGAGATCATGATTTCTAGGGTGCTGCTCACTTGGCTTCTGGTTAGAATGTCCTTTTTTAACCAGTGACTGTTTTGTGTGTGACACCTGCATGTCGTGAAGAGCAGCAGGGGGAAACAGAAGTGGCAATGTGCCGAGGACTTAGCAGATGCCCCGAGGATGTACCCAGATCACATGCAACTATTGTGGTCACTTCTTTATCAGGAGTGTGGAAAAAGAATGCCCTATTTATACAGGGATTCTTTCAGTATGAAATAGCTGTCTAGGAGGGTATTGTTTTTCCTTCTCAGGAATCATTGCCTAAAACAGGAAGCTGTTTATTTAGGTGATCCGTATTTTGCCAGCTGGTGTACAAAGGGTGGTGCTGCCGGAATGATCTTTCCTGGGGTTGATTCACCCTTGCCAGGCAGGTAGGATTTGTTCTGAGGTGACGTTTGCCAAAGGGACAGTGAGGGTAAGAGCACACATTCCCTGAGTAAGGTGGCATTAGGTGGCTCAAAGTGTGGGATGAGAGTTTTCAGTCACTCCTCTTCCTCTGCCCACATGGTGTGCAGGTGTGTTTTTCCAAACAGTACAGAACGGGCTTTGGGAGTTGAGATTTTTTAAAACTCTACTTAAGTTTTCTTTGTGCTCAAGAATCCTGCTCTAACCTCAGTTTAAAATCTGCCTGTAGCTGTGCTGAGCTTGGTTGAAGAATCTCTGTTCCTGGCTGCTCCAATAGCATTTATAGTCTAGAATTGTCTAAAGGGCCTTGCGTGTGGCCTTCTCAAGATTATCTAGACATTTCTTGATGTGTCATGTAAAAATGTGGTTCCCCTCACCCTCCAAATGTGGTTCTATTGGGATGCTCCCTTCCACATCCAGAATATTTGTTTTGGTAACTGACAGCTGTTTATTTTTATTTTCAACATGAGAGTTAGGTAAGCCTTCATGCTGAGCACCGGGTTAGGAACAATGGTGGCCCACCTGTGTTATTTTTCTGCCAAATGTAATTTTTAAATGGAGAAGGGAACTGACACACCTTGAATGTTAGAATTCATTGCCCAGAACAATTGTATTTCTCAACATGCATTTTATTTTTCTTCTGCTTCTCTCCCTTGTAGTGTGTTTTCAGGAAATGACCTTTAAGTGGTGCATTTTTGCTCCCTGGGCCCATTTGTCCTGTTGCTCTCTATAAATATGATATACCCATGGATTTTCTGCATTATTCCAGAGAGAGCAGTGTGTCGGCATTTTGAGAGGGAACAACTGAAGGGCAAAATGAAGGCAACTGTTTTATGGCTATGGGTTTACAGCACCATATTATGATTTTTGGGAATGCATTTCCTCTGATCTCTTGAGATACAGTCATAGAATGTTTCCGTGTGTGTGAGGAAGGGAGGTGGATCTACACAATGCACTTTGAAAATGTCATCAGCAGAGTTACATACATTCGTTCTCAGGGTGGAAAAGTATATCAGGGTCAAGTTCAATTTTCTCTTCTGTTTCCAGAAGCCCAAGATCAGTTTGCTTGAAGGATTGTGGATGCAGTTGTGACTTGGATGGACAATGCGTGTGGTCCCTGGGCAAGGCAGACTGACTCCTCTCCATTCTATGAAAGCAGAACTTCCCTGGGAAGGAAAACACTGTGACGGGGGATTTTTTGGTGGAGTGGGTGTGTATTGAGGGGAATGACAACCAGGAACAATTCAGTGTATTGTGCTTGCTTTGAGAGGAAGTTAACACGCAAGTGAGCAGTGTTTGTAGCCACAATACAGAAAGCTGGTTTTGAAAGCATCTTTGTGGTGGCTGCTGTACCTGGAAGGAGGTGTAGAGAGGTCATGGCCATATGCATACAAACACAGGTTACCTTTAAAGGGTGTCTTGGAGTGACTCCAGAGAAACAGTCCAGCATAGGAAAATGTTTGACCTTGAGCTTCTGGCCACCTTGTGCTGCTGAGGTTCTCTCCCGTCTGGCAGATGTTGTCATGTGTGGACCAGTCTTTGCACATTTGACCCAGTCTGTGTGCTGGGTCCTCACTATCTTCTGCCCACCTCAGCTGGATATCCAGAGCTGGGCTCCCTGACTGCACCAGGAGTGACTTCATCAGCTAGTCTGTGTCCTGAAGTGAGGGTAATAAGGAAAGGTAGTAACCCAGCCCACAGCACACATCCCTTGGATGTTGAGGTTAACTAGGGGGTAAGTGATACCTATCTGTCCTGAGTGTAGAGAGTCATGTGCTACAGCAAACTCCCCCATAGCCTGCTCCAGGCTGGTTCCTACCCTTACTTGCCTGCGTGCTGTCTTCAGATCTTACTTTATTTTTGTAAGCCCCAAGCATTGCTCCTTGTCACTTTATATTATACCAACTGGCTCCACAGCCAGCTCTGCACGGTGCTGCCAGATCCTCCTGGCAGTGGTCATGTGTGCAGGCACGGTCATAACAAACATTGAGGACACCTCTAGACCTCAGCTCACACCCTCTGTACATGTTTATTCCCAACGGAACAGGCAGTTGGGAAGGCTGCTTCACTTTAGGGATCTTTTTGGTTTGAGGTGGGACAAGGGGGTAAGGCTGCATAGCTTTGTAGTGCTGGAGTGGGCTGAGAACCAGATCTAGCAGAGCTGGTATCTGTACCTGGCAGGTGGGATCATGGCACACACACTTTGTAGTCTGTGAGTTGCTTTCCTATTAAAAAAATAAGTTTATTCTCTGCAGACTAAAGCTTAAGCGCACACTGATGTGAGTGAGGGACTGGCATGGAGGCTGTATTGGTGTGATATTTCAGGTACCCCTCAGATTAAGGGACTGTAATAGATGCTTTCACACACATTCTCGTGGTCAGGCAAAGTTATTCATGTGAAGAGAAACGGAAATAGTTAAAACAAAACTGTGTGTTGGGGGTTCCCCCCCCTCCCCTTTTTATCACTGTGGTTTTTTTGCAGTTGCCGCTTAAGGAGAAGACAAGCGGTTTCGTGTTCCATCTCCGACCAGCCCTGAGTGATGTAACACCCTGCCGGATAACCTCAGCGGTGACGCTCTGCCAGTCACGGGGACTCGCTCTCGGCTGTCTGTAAATGTGAGACTGTCACCTGTGGAATGCTGCGAAAGCGGATGCTGTGTGCCCGCTCCCCCCACTTTCCCTTTCCCCCCCTTTTCACTTCCCTTCTCTTTTCTCTTTCCCCCACCTTTTCACTCTGCCGCCGCTTTTCCATCCTTTTTTCTCTTTCCCTTTCTCCCCACCCCTTCCCCCCTCCTTTTCCCTTCTCTCTTCCCCTTNGTCTCTCCCGGCACAGCCCAGCCATGCCACTGCCCCGTGTCCCGCTCCGCGCCGCGCTGCTGCTCGGCCTCCTCCTGGGAGCCGCTGCCGCCGAGTCGGTGAGTCCCGCCGGGTCGCGGGAGAGGGGAGGAAGGGGAAGGGGCTGCCCCGCCAGGGAAGGGCTCCCCGTGCCGGGGG
>WEIV01024720.1:22883-61525 GCA_013390005.1 Calyptomena viridis
GGCAGTTCCCGTTCCTCCTCCGGGGCTCCTGGCTCGTACGCTGCCTCTTCCGTCCGATGCCAAAGGAGCGTCGTGCTGGCCCAGCCGTGCCCGAAGCAGGCTCTGTCCCGGTCCCCGGGTGCCTCCGCGGTTGTGCCGCTCCTCACGTATCCCGTTCTCCCCGTGTGCTCTCCCGGGGTTAGAGCCTTACAGGGGTACCTGGTGGAAATGAGCCGCTCTCCATTACAGCTTTGATCTCCAACTGCTGGTCATGGGTTTAAATCCTTTAATCCCTCTTTTATTGTGAACGTGTGGTGGGTTGGATGTGTGCGGTGCGTTACAGCACCTGGGTAGGCTTTCCAGCTTTACCTGAGATTTGCTGTGCCGGTACCTCGTGTTTTTAAGCGTGTATCAAGCCTTCCTCATGTTCACATGGGAGTGAAAAATGATGTATTACTGTGGAGAGTTTAAGAATCTCTCAAATATATAACGAGGTGAAACATTTTTGAAACTTCAAGCCGGCACATGTGGGGTCTTTGTGGTGAAGCAGCGATTTTGGGATTCTGGCTTCCCCTGTTTGTTTGTTTTTTGTGTGTATCCATCTTGCTGATAGTGCAGTCAGGGCAGATTCCTCTGATAGTCTGAAAGAGCCGCTGAGATTAAGGTAACTGCAGGAGATATGGGGTTTTCAAAACTGGATTTAATCATCCACTTTGGTTTGTTTTGGACTGAAGGCTGGGTGGGCAGATCTGAACTGATAAGGCTCTGCTGCTTTCTAATAGGGGGACAAGGGTCGGGAGGTTGCTGAGTAGAGAGCAGGAAACTCCCACAGAGAGCATCTGTAGTAATTGACAGCTACTCTCTGCTAAAACCAACCAGCCCAAATCCACTTTACTCTAATCTGGTGTCTTAATCCATGCTGTTAAGCACGTGAATCGGTCGTTTGGGAACTGGCCCAAACTAGTAGGGCAAACCTTTGGGGCAGACAGCATCTGGAAGTTGCACTGACCATGTTTGGTATGAAATGCAACTTGGTGTCCTTGGGGAATGGACTGGTCTGCAAGCATCGGATTTCTGCAAAGATAACAAATTTTGCACAGATGTGTTCTGTAAATCCTTACATAGAACTTGTACAGAGTATTTGTCCATATCTTTTAGGCTACCTAAGATGGAGTGTGTGCTTGAGAAGTAACACTGGCCTACTATAAAGCCTTATCCAAACAAATTGTTTGGGTTACAGGCTGCCGGGGAGGAGACAAGGATGACACACGGTTTGGGAGAGTTCTGCTGGCACTCCTCCCATATTATTTTTTTTAAATAGCACTGCCAAAACGTGCAGGGCTGCACAGCATGTGGCTCTTAGTTTTTCTATGCGGGCAGGGTGAAGACAGGTAGCTATTTCTTAACAAGACAGGGATTGTATTTCTTGTGCTTATGTAAGAGTGTGGATTTTGAGTGATTTGGTCCTTGAATATTTCCCCAAGCCTGTACAAACAAAAATGCCTTGGCTCCTTTCCTCTTGCTCGGCTTTTTGGTGTAAATGAGATTTCTCCGTGTGAAGCAATCCTGGAGGTGTGTAAGAGGGTGGGGAATATTACTGAAGTGTCGAAGTGTGACGTTGGTGTTCAGGCTGTGGGTGGGTGGGTTGTGTTACAACAGCCCCGCAGCAGTTTTGTGTGAGAGCATCCTCTTCTTCCCTGTGGATTGACGGGGGGAGCCTGGAGCTGATGCCTGATGTCACCAGAAGGTCCCTGGCCCTCTCTGCTTGAGTGCCTTGGGAAGCAAAGGCTGTGTGGGCAGGGTGCTCTCCTTTGTGCAAGGATGGAGTTCCTGCAGAAGATAGTTTAGGAGGGATGGACAGAAAACCACCAGTGCAACCGAGATGAGGAATCAGTGGAGTTGACAGAGGACTTGACGTCTACCTTGCTTGGGCAGAGTAGCTCTCCCTGTGCTTTTAGCATCTAAAATTGCCCCTGGAAGCATAGGAGGAAAGCAAGGGGTATTCCTTCTGCTGGAGGTTTGGGCTCTGCTCAGTTGGGGTGCAAAGGGGTCAAGTGCCCTGAGCTCAGCAGGGCTGTAGCAGTGCTAGTGGGCTGTAAGCTTGTTGCAGTTGTCCTGTTTCTGTGCCTTGAACTGGACAGGATAAGTCTCCGTGCAGCACCACAAAATGTTTGTGGGTCTTCAGCAGTACAGACAAGCACAAATCCAGCCCAAAAGCTGCTGGCAGAGGATTGCTTGGGAAGAGAGGGGAGGCTTCGTGCTGTTAGTGGGCTCTGTTTGCTGGTTTAAAGCAATCGTGCTTGGAGGCCTCCTGATTGGCAAAGCTGGTGTCTTGTTGATGATAGCTGTGTTTGGAAAGTAGTGCAGCATTATTAATGTTAAAACCGGTTTGGCTTGTCCTGCTGCCATTGATCCCTGAGGCCTGTTCTTTCTGCTCTTTGCCCAGTTTCTCATCTGTCCCTCCCAATCAAATCAAGACATTAGTATCTGCACGTTTTACTTATTTTACCTTGACTTGGCAAGCTCACATGTAGAGTAAAACCCTGCTTTTCTTCAGCCTCCTTAAAACACAGAGCAGCAAAATTATGGTGTCTAAAGCAATGTTCCTTAGCCCTGAAGGCAAAGGAGCCCATGACTTCTGGTAGCCAAACCTAGAGCTGTTGGGATGGAACATGTAACATGTAGGAAAAAATAACCTCTCTAGCACCTTGTACTTTGTCAAATGGCATGCACAGCTCATGAGGTAGGAATTCAGGGGTGCACAGTCCCTCTGCAGCTCAGCACCTTGTCCACACTGGACTTGGAGGTTCCCACGGCTGGGAACAGTCACTCCTGCAGTGCTTGGGGCACAGTCACAAAACAGCACTGCTGCCCAGTTCTCATCTGTTCAAAGTGCTGCCAGCTCCCATGCTGGAGAGCACTTTCCTATGGTTCAGAGTTTTCTGAACAGCTTATGCAAGAGGCAAATCGGAGCTGAACTTGGTACTTTTCAGACTCTTGATACCAGAGACTCTGGGAAGTTAAAGCTGTTAGCCAACGTGACTGCCTTCTTTCCTGCCTCTGCTGTTGCTATCTCCCAAAGCTTTGGCACTTTGAGGCCTTGCAAAGGCCTGTAAACAGTCCAGCATAGGAAAATGTTTTTCCTATATGTCTTCCGCTCTCCTTTCCCCTCTAAGCTTCTGTTTATGACTTTACTGCCTTGAGCTGTTTGAATGGTTGGTGTGGAGAGGCCATTTGCTGCTCTCAAATGCCTAAAGTGACCTTGCCCTGGTTTTCCTGTAGTGTCATGCTGTCCCACTTCCACCACAAGCTGGAAGCTGCTAACTTGACTTTCCAAGTGACAGTGGAGAGGAGGGACACTGGCTGGCTGCTCAGCATGCAGGTTTCAGCACAGCTCCTAGAGCTACTTTTCCCTTCCCTCTGATTCCTGGTGCAGATAAATGCTCTGTTGGAAATATCCCAGCTGTTTGAAACCCCTTGGCTATAAGTTACCACTAGGTTGTGTGGTTTTGTGTGTGGCAAGTTGCTCTCCCTCAAATGAGCAGATTGATGAACTTATTTTTAAAGACAAACTTTTTTTTAGTTAGTGATGCTAACTGTACCTGTAATGGTGGCATGATAACTGTGGTTCCACAGTCTGCAATGTAAATTACTTGGGTTGACTTGTAAGATAACTTAATCAAGTTATCGTGGCTCTCTGATCCCGCAGAACTCTCCAGCTATCACTTTGGCTAGACTAAACAGAGCATCCATCCTTCAAAACACTTCCTAGCTCTTGAGTTAACATTTATCCTCTTGAGCCTGCTCTTAGATCCTGCAGCTGCATTCTTCCCCTTCACTCGGTACAGCCTGTTCCTTTATGCCCTGTAACAACAGCCGGGTTGTACTGCTTTTTGCAGCCTCAAAGTAGAAGCTAATGCAGTTGAAGCACTACAAAACCGAGGGGACAAACCCTGCGCACGACTGACCTCGGGGCTGCTGTTGGGGAGCATGTGTGGCTGTTTGTTTGAGACTCGCTGGAATGCAAATGCTTGAGATTAAGGATTCAAATGATTTGCACTAGAATGAGACTCTTGTGATGAGACTGGGCTTGGTGGCTCTGAATAGACAGGGCAGCCTAGTTAAAGAGTTTAACTTGTAATAAGCCACTGCTCTGAGGGACTGTAAAAGATCCTACATTAATCAGCTGTTGGGGCTGTGCTTCTGGGTTAGTTCAGGCTTTTATATTTTGTCGTTATGAGTGTGCCTGAATGTTTGTCCAGTGAATGCTACTGGTCAGAGGACTGTGTATCGCCTTCAGCCCTGACTTGCAGCAGGCATGCTCTGACTCAGGTTTTTGGCACTTTCCTGGCATCACATCTCCCTTAGACACTGCTGTCACCCTCTGAGTAACGGCCCTGGCCCCTTACACAAAGCAGTGACTCAGACTTCCGAGGCTCTGCAGCACAGAGGTGGATCTCTGCTTATGGGGTTGGAAAAGGGGTGACTGGCAAAACTAGGGCTGCTGCTTGGCACCCGGTCTGTGCTGCCCTTGGCACACAGTGCCTTTGCTGCTGCTTCCTGTTTAATCTGGTTGTGGCTGTGGTGGGCACAAAAGCTGTGGGGCTCTGGCATGTGACTGGTGCCAGGAGCCGAGCTGGTGTTGGCAGAGGCAGATCAGAAAATGGCCCTGTCTTGAGCAGCCGTAACTTGCTCTGGCAGCTCTGTGGTTCCTTCATTTTCAGGCGGATACTGTTGGAAATGAAGAGTTGCATGGGAGAGAGGAAAGGAGCAGTACTATCCAAAATAACTGAAAGTGCTCAAAGCAAGCAAAAGGAGCAGAAATCCTCAAAAGAGGGGGTTAAATACTTAATCCAGAATCTGGAGAAAATGTCAGCGTAGGAGGGGGAAAACATGCAATATGTAGCTGTGTCCCTTTCAGTCTCTGAAGGCTGGCTGACTTGAAAAGTGTGCTTTTTGTAGAAGTCTTTATTTTTGCTGGAAATATGCACTCTTGTCAGTTTTATCCTTAAATCCTTTGAGGCTGAGAATATGCTTATAAAATGCCAAGAGGCTGTTGTTAGACAAATTATTGTGATAACTTAAAAATCAAAGCAGTTAATTAAAATCTCAGAGAGACACTCCTTGGGGCGGGAAGGAGGCTGGGAGACCCATAGCACTGTTACCCAAGCAGCTGGTGTTAAGTCAAGCAAAACCACGGCTGCCTCTTGCTTAAACAAATGGTGTTGTGTCAGGGAAGGCAAAGCCTGCCATGGGAAGGATTTCTCCCTTCTGATACTGCTCTTCCTTAGCTGCTCTGGGAGGAAAGGTGTTTCTACCATGATTTCTCTAAAACTGTGCTGCTGTCAGAATTGAATGTGAAGTGATGTGGCTTTGCCCCGCTTACCTTGCTGCCAGGCTAACCCTGCCTCCTGCCCTTTAGCTGCTCTTACAGTCAAACCATAGCAATAAAAAGCAATGCTAACGTGTGTTATTGACTGTGAAAGTGCCTTGGACTTGCACAGCAGGGTAGCCAGAAATCTGTGTGCAGAAGGTGAGGTGACTGAGGAGAGTATGGCTGGAAGAAGGGCACCTGGTGTGATGGGGTGCTGCTGTGCTGGCCTGGAGAGGAGTAGGACCCATAGGTGGAGTGACAGATCCTGGCCATTGTGGTGTTGGGAGGATGGCAGAAGCTTCTTTAGTGGGCCAGTGTCCCCCTTTAAAAATAGAGAAGCTTCTACTCTCCTCCAAAAGGAAATACAGTCCTTACTGATGTCAGGAGCTTTTGCTTGGAAGACTGTTCCCCAGCGAGGTAAATATTTATTGCAAATCCACAGTGTGCAGTGGAGCAGAGTCTGGAGCCAGAATCTTGCAGGAGACTGTTTATGTGCGGGCTGTTCTTGGCGCTAATTCCAAATTTCCTGAGGCTGAGTACGAGGAGCAGGTCCTGCGCGTTGGTTACTCACAGACTTGCTCCTCCAGCCGAGCGTGGGCTTTGCAGCGCCAGGGAAGGAGTGACCCAAACAATAGCTGTGTCCCTCTGCTGCTGGCTGTGACAAAGTGGTGCAGAGACATGGTTAGGGAGTGCTGGAAAACTGCTGCTGGCTGTTCAACCCCTGCTCAGAGAGGGGAGGAAGCCTGACTGGGAGTTCAGAGCCCTCAGAGAGGAAAAAGGCTCCTGGGAGTGACAGGTTTCCTGAAGTACAGCTGCGTTATCCCCAATAGCACACGCACAAGCCAAGGCAACTTTTGCACAAGTAGGGAATGTCTTTGGGGTTGGTTTGATTGTTTTTTAACAAACTCCACACACAGAAAACCCAGCCTCTGCTGTTGCAGCTAGCTAGGAAAATCCCTGCTGTTGAAATGTTTGTTTGTATAAATGCTCACACGGGTATGGCTGATAGTGGAGTGCTGCTGCCACGCTGTCTCGAGTGCTTTTGTGCCGATAATTTCCTCTGCCACGGTTCTTTGCTGGCACCTTTGCCAGCAGAGCAAGACTTGAAATAGCATAACCATGCTGGCAGAGCTCAACTGCCTGGGCTAAGCCTAAATCTTTGGGCTACTACTTCTGATTAGATTAAAATGGATCGTGGGAGGGGAAGCATTTGTTGGGCGCAGCATTGGGAATCTTGACTGTACAAACAAGCTGAGATTAGCTGCATGGTGAGCCAGAGAGGAAAGGCACCCTTTGAAGTTGGGTGTCTGCCTGGCTTAATTTTGCTAACACTCTGGCATGAGGGAGCATAAAGATCCCAAAAATGCACGTCACATATTTCTTGCCAAGTGGAAATTCTGCTTGTGTTCAGGGAAATACTGGGGTGTAGCTGTATTCTAGGAAAGGGCAGTGAGGGCAGGCCTCTCCCTGGTGTGAGGGGTTAGTGTGATATATGGACTATCCCAAGCCTGAAGTGTCAGCATGAAAAATCATCCTTGGTGGAAAAGCTGCTTTGCTGAGGCCTTTTGATCCTTTTTTTCTTCCACAGACGAGCACGCAATAGAAGCCTCTATTATAGAGTAGGGCAACTTGGAATGAGTCGTGAGCTGGAAAAACTGAATCCCTTTTTTAACCTTGAATAGATTTCTTCAGCTTCTGAGCTGAGCCCTGGGCAGTGAAGCATATGAATCGCCTATGATTAGGTTTGTAAATACCATAAAAAATATCTCTTTATGAACTAGGTGTGTATCACTGCCTGTGGCCAGGGGAAGCCTTCAGGGACGTGAAATTCTGCTGCAGTTGTTTTCCTCTGGAGTCACATGAGAGTTCCTGCTTTTTCCTGAGTGTTATCTTTATTTGCTTCAGGGCAAGTGATGGACACACAGCCATCTACAACTGCATGCTGAACTTTATCTCCTCTAGCTGGAGCAGCAAGCAGTCATCTCCTTCCCACTTTGGCTCTGGAGCTGGGCATCGAGTGTTTAGAGCAACTCTTTTGCCACCATTGCAGTGAACAGATCCCAGTATGTGCCTGTATGGCAAAAGACTCAATCTTTATGGCTTTGCCGTTGTCTGATAATCAGGCGAAAGCAGTTAAAAAAGAGTTCATTGCTTTGTAATCTGTCCTGCTCCTACAGCCTGGCCTGAAAAAGGCACGGTGTGGGCTGGAGAGAGCAGGCACACGGCAGCTCAAAGGTGACCGAGGTCTGACTTGCAGTGCAGGGAAGCCTATTTGGAGCAAGCAGAGCCCGGGAGGATTCATCCCTGCTGCAGGAGAGGCACCCGTGACAGCGAGTGGCTCTGCAGAGCCCGGGATTACCGTGTAATTGTCACGGGGATTACGGCTCCGCTGCCGCATGAGCCCCCGGGAGAGCCGCTTGTGGCGACGCGGCTTAAAGAATCACACGGGCAGCGGAGGCGAGGGGGAGCGGCCCGGGCTGGGGCTGGGGGAGAGCTGGACCTGCCTTCACGTGGGCTGTGGGGTCTGAGCACACGGGTGGGTGTGTGCCTGCGGGGAGATGGGTACCTGGTTGGACAGGGACTGGGCAGGCTCCTCTCAAGTCGCCTTGAAGGAGTGATGCTGTACCAGCGAACAGTCCCCCAGCCTGCGTGTTGCTCCTGCTCTTTCTTACGAGGCAAAACCCTGCTCCCCGTGTTACTGAGCACAATTGGAAAAGTAATATAATTTTTTTCCCCTCTTCAGTAAGAGGTACAGAGTGTACAATAACTGCTGTGGGTACTGGAGATGCTTGCAAGCCCTGGTCTGTACTTCAGTCTCTGATTTCTCCCTTAGTCCTCAGAGGTGCCATGGATTTACCTTTATGGCTCACTGGGGTGGGAGTGCTGGACAGTGGTTGTAATATAGGAGATGGGTAAGGCTGGCTGTGGCTCTGCTCTAGGACTGTCTGGAAAGCATTGAGCAAAGGTAGTATTTAACTGTCTGGAAGCCTTGGGTAATCCTGTCATGCAACTAAATACAAACATGTATCTGGATAGGAGCTGTTTAACTTTTGTCCCTTGGCCCAAAGGCCAGTGCAGGCCATGTGGTGCTGCAAGTTATGTGGGACAGACTGACCAGGAATGAGTGGTAAAATGGTACCTCCAGGCATGGGCACAAGGAGCTGGCACAAATGGATTATTTTACTTTTTTACTGTGGCTGATGTGTTGAAGGAGTTAGGTGTGACCTAGATTGAAATATTGATATTTACTTTGCTCTCAGGACTGAAATGACTCTTTTATATTTTTTTTTTTTCCGTACACAGAGCTGGAGCATGGTGTGAGGGGAGGGAGTAAAGGGTATTTTGCGGGAATATATAGACCCTTTCCTTACTAGTCTAACAGGAGCTGTCTCTGCTGGAAGCACCTGCCACTTCTAATAACACTTTTTAATGCTTATTCAGATAGGAAGATAGAGTTGTCTTCATCTGTTGTCTCACTGCACACCTCCCTCCCAGCTTTATTTGGCTGTTTCACACCTATCTGAGCTGCCCAATTTCCAGTGCTGTGTGACTCTTGCTTTTCTGCTTTTGGGATGCTGGCATGATCTCACTCCTAACCCCACTTCCTTTGCGTGCTTGGTGTGAGCTTTAAAACCTTCCTGGTTTGTGGGCTCCTGTAAGAGCTCAGTGGAAGTGAACTGTATGGAAGTCCCTTCTCTTGGGCTTGGTGGTTTGCAGAACTTTGCATCCTTGCACTGGAAAGCCCTGTTGGATTCTGCTCTCTTTGGTCCATGATGCAGGACAGCATGAGGCCCAGGGTGTTGGCTTTGCAAATGATCTCCTAATAACCAGGCTCTGAGGATGGGCCATCCAGGCAGCTGCTCATGTTTTCGAGGAGCCCTGTCTGGTTAAGCTCATGTGGATGTGTGTTGTAGTGGTGTGAGGTGACATCTGTGTGACACCACAGGTCTGGGAAAGATATTTTGTGTAATCCTGCTTGCTGAAGTGAGATGAGATGATGTGTACAACTGGCCCTGAGTACAGAGCACCTGAGAAAAAACCCTGGGAGCAGTTTATACCTACCTGTCCTTGCAGGTAACAAAGAGTTAACAGGTCTGTACTTCTGCCCCCTCTCCATCCACCTCCCAGGCTGGCCCAGCTCCACGTGCTTTTGTCTAGGAAAGGTTGACTTTCACCTTGCTCCTGTTTACTCCTGGATTTGTGTACACAGTGCTGGGGAGGAAGACCAGGAGCAAGCACTAGGTCTCCATGCCAAAATAATAAACTTGATAAAGAGCTCCGTTTGCTGTGGATGCCCCAGTCCCTACAGGTCTGACTCCCTTTGCAACTTGCTGGCTGTGACCCTTCAAAGGAGCTTTTAATGAACTTTGTGTTTGATCAGAGACAAGGGCCAGCTGTAAAAGCCAGTTCTCTGTCTGGAAAACTTTGTCTCTGCCCCCAAACATCATTTGGGGTTTTTTTGAAAGGGTTTGCAAAGGCTGTGGTGAGGACGTGTGGGCTGGGACAGTCGAGCTGCCTGGGTTTATTTCCCAGAACTTGCCAGTGGCTGAGGAAATTCACACATTGCATGCAAACTGTGCTTGCTGCCTCAGTAAATAGATAATCTTGCTTTGAGAAGAGGTGAATGGTATTCTGGGGCTGTAAGGGAAGGCCCCAGGAGCATGAAATGAAGTGGGGTGGGCTAGGGTTGGAGCATGGCAGGACTGACTGGGCTGTCAGGGGTGAGATTCCCGTACCTCCACTGAGCAAACAGTGTCTGCCTTGGGTTCAAACATGAGATCTCTGTGCCCAGCTTTTCCAGGAATGACGCTCATAGTTCACGTGCCTGATGTTCTGGTTGTCTGGCACGAAATAAGCTCTTATTTATTTATCTTTTGCCACTGGCAGGCAGGCAAAGCTTGTGCTCCCCAGCACGCTGTTTAATCTCCCTTGGTGCTTACTGGGGATAAAGCTGCTTAACTTGAGGAAGAAATCCTGGAACTAGACTCCTGCAGCAAAGGTTGATTTCTGTACAGGCCCCTTCTAGAGAGGAGCATATTAATAGTAGGACTCAGCTTCAGCTGCCAGGGTGAGGTGGAGCTGTGCAGCCACCCAGTCTTACTCTCCAGCAAGTCCCTGGCCTGGCTCCAGTGCTGGGATAACAGGTGGTGGAAAGCAGACTCTGAGCAGCACTGGTGCCCTTCTCCAGCTGGCAGTTACAGAAGGTGTTAAGCTGAATGTGGCCAGAGATGACTTGGCAAAGGCTGACCATCATCCTATGGCAGTCTTGTACCTTTTTCCTCTTGGTTGTAGCCTGCAAGCCCAGAGGAAGTATGGCTGCCTTCTGTGGTGCCTCTTCACCAAGTAGCAGAGCTGTAGGGAGGACTGTATGCTCTTGGAAAGGGATGTACTTTTTTAAGCAGTACACCAGGGAGCTCCTTATGTGGCACTTGAGAAGCCTGCAGCCCTTGCTTGTATGTCCGTGAAAGTGCCTGTGTGCCCTCTCACAGGTGTGTATGTGAGGAATGTCCTGCTCCAGACCTGCCCTGCAAGCACTGCACTCCAGCATTAACTCTTCCCAGGCTGCCTGTGCCCCAGCTCCCAGTCAGGGCCTGCTTCCTAGAATTACATGCCTTGAAACCTAGAGGATAATTATGGAGGTGCCCAGCAGCCGTTTGACTTCCCTGGCAAATGAATCTGGAACGTGACGCTCAATGCCCCCAGGAAAAGTTTCCTGTACAGTTTGAGAAGCTCTTGTGGCTTCCAGGAACTTCCCCATCCTTGCTCAAGAGGATGATGAAGAGTGAGTTCAGGGAACGCTCCCATATAATCTTATTTATGCATGTGAGTCAGTAATTTCCTTGTTATGTCCTGTGCTGGTAAACACTGTCTGTCCTGATGTAAATAAGGTTTTTTGATAGCCAGACCTGGTACGTTCCACAGCGTGTACTAATCACTGTGGCTGTCTGCCACTGCTTTGCCCATGGCTGAGCTGATCTGATAAGGCCAGTGGGCTGTCCAGCCACTCCAGGGATTAAACCTGGGTTTTCTTGAGCCAACCCTGCTTAACATTACTGGCCATGACTCATGGTGAAGTATAGGGTGAGCTGGCACTGGGGTGTGGCTGAGCACAGCACTTTTGCCAACATCAATCTGCCTGGCACAGCAGCCAAATTATGGGGATCTGTGGCACCAGAGTGCTCCCCAGCCCCGGTGCCCTAGCTTGGGAACTGGGTTCTTCCTGCCAGGAAGCAATGGCCAGGAGCTGCCCTGGGAACAGCTACTGCATGCTGGCAGCAGTTTCCATTGCAGGGCTGGCTTTGGCTGGGTTTCGAGTATCTTGAAATGAATTTGCCCTGGAGCGAGTGATCCGTAACGTTAGGAATGCCTGGTTCCAGGCCGGGAGAGCATTTCTTCCAAGCTGACCTTCCTCCCAGCCCCCTTCTTGGCACCTAGTGCCAGGCTTGGCATAGCAGAGACAAGGGGTCTGAGAGGAGAACTGGCCTCAGCACTTCGTGCCCTCTGGGCTGTTCATCTGGTTATCCTGCAGTGGAGTTGCTGGGGAAACCAAAAATGCCTCAATAAGCAAAGGAAAAGCACATCCAGTGCCACTGCTCCTGGTGCAAAATGAGAAACATCTTGTCCTGGCCACAAGGCCTTGTCTGTGGCAAACCCAGTGTGCAAATGTGCTGATGGGCAGGGGAATGGGGCTGGCTGCAGGGCTGGGGCTGTGGGCAGAGGAAGCTGACACATGGCTTGTGGCTGATTGTTTGCCTTGGGTTGTGAGATCAATAGTGGATGTAATCCATAAATCGGTGTCACTGCCGGGCTGTGGGATGGCACACACCTGGCCAGGTGAGCAGGAGGGCTGATCCCAGCGGTTCTAACTGTCCCCATGAATCTGATCCTCCTCAGCCCCTGTAAGGCTGTAGCTCAAGTCTGTACGCTGAGAAAAGCCCTTGGATGTGCAGATCTTGGAGGTGAAACCTTTGTAAAGACTTCCCAATGTTCTGTGAGGACAGCAAGAATGTTGCCAGCTTAGCCTTCAGCTATGGGACCCATCCATCCGCGTTGTGCCCCTTGCCTTAGAGGAAGGGGTTGAGTTCCCCTCCATGGGAATGATTTCATGGCTGTGGAAGCATCTGGAATCTGTGGGCTGGTGTTGAGCAACCCCAGAGCTCATACCTGCGGTACCCTCACCGGGCTGGCCCCAGGGCTGTAGGGCGAGGAGAAATAGTTCTGGGAAGTTGCATAACCTTGGTGAGGGCAGGAGGTTTGGGCTTGTGGCTCCTTGAAAGTCCCAAGTGCAAATGAGCTTTGGTGTGCAAATTGCCATTGTGGCCAAACAGCTGATATCTGGGAGGCTCTCCAGCTTTTGTGCTGTTAACTGCACCCCGGACATATTTTACTGGCTTGTTTGTTTACATGCTTTTTAAGAGGTGAGGCCGGGGAAGCTCTTCCTTCAGGCAAGTCATTATTGATAGCGAGTGCTCTTGAACGTCACACTGCATTGCACTGCAATTCAGCTGAACTGACAGACCAGTTTTTAACCCTTGCGTAATAAAATGGGTTTGTTCTCAATGCAAGAAGGGAGGAATTGCCTCGGTTGTGAGGACTTGGTGCTATGCAAAAAAATGACCTGTAGGTGCCAGGCTTTTTCCCCGAGAATAGCAAGTCCTTCCAGACACTCCCTTATCAAAATCTGAAGGTATTGCTTTTCCAAATGCTTTTGCTTACAAACTCCTGACCAAGATTGTGTTGTGTTATTTTCACCCTGTGTGTTTAGGTGTACTTCTTGTATCTGTAGTGCTCAGGAAATTCCCCTCCCAGTCTGGCTGTCACTTGTGTTCTGAGAAATTCTAGGGGAATTCAGCTATTTTCGGGCTGATAAAGATAATGCTTTCAGTGGAGAGGAAGTTCAACGTTCAGTATTTTTCTCTTGAAGTGATGTGCTCAGAACAGGCTCTGAACCTTCTGTGAAATGCTTCTGAGGAGTTGCCTGATATTTAACACTTTTCCACCCCCATTTGCAGGTGAGAGAAACTGAGACCATGGATGCTGGATGGCTTGGCTACGCTGCCTCTGGGGATTTGCCAGATGATGAGGACATTGGTGAATTCAGGCCTCACTTAACTTCTGATGGTTTAGATATAGATGAGTCATCTGGGTCTGGAGGTAAGCGGGGAAGAGGGGAAATGGATCTCTCAGCTGATGCTGTGAAATTTCTTTCAGCACCAGCCCATGAGTGATGGGCTAAGTGCACAGCCAGAGCTCCAGAGGAACCACAGTGTCAGGTGGAGATGAGAAAGCTTTGTGAATCCTAGTCAGTGAAAGTGGTTGTGTTGAATCACTTGGGGAGGATGGAGTGTAGCCAAGCTTGTCTTGCTGCAAGTGAAAAGGCATTGCATTGGCTGCATCTCTTTCCTGTTGAACTCCAAAGAACTGCTGAGAAACTTAAAAAAAACCAACAAACCAACCCTATTGTTGAGACAGCATTAAAAGGCTTAAAGGTAATATCACAGCTAAGGCCAAACAAGGTAAAGAGACTAACTGGTATTCAGGTGAACTCTCTGTGACATGCAAAGCTCCCTGCCCAAACCAGTTTCTGTAGCTCTGTGTCCCTTCATATGAACATTTGCTCTCTAAAAGTAAAGGAACAAGTGCTGAATCGATGCCTTAACGTGCCTGGACAGATCTGGAAGGTTGGTGAATGATCCTTTAGGGGTGTGTGGTGGAAGCAATGCCTTCCATTGGCACTACCTTAGTAAGCTATGGCAGACCTGCTCTGCAGGGGCCAATGGATCCAGCTGAAGACCCCTCCCATAAGAGAGGTGTTGGTTTCAAGATTACATCTTCTGGTGTTGTGCAATCAAAGTCATTAAATTACAAAAAGTACTAGTAGGTAAGAGGAAATTGTAGAGGACAAGAGTCCTAGTCTGTCTGCAGTTGCTGGTATTGAAGGAAGTGTCTGAATTTGGGGAAAACAGCATGTAATGAGAAAAAAACTTAGTCCTCTCTTTTTTTTGCCCCCTCTACAGACTACTCAGACTCTGAAGATGGCATATATCTGACCACCATGGATACTTCTCTGGTAAGTATTGCTCCTGTGTGTTCTTAAAAACATGTAGCTTCTCTGGTCTGTCTGTGAAACTTCCTGAATACCCTCCCCCCCTGCAAGACGTGGCATCAAGATGAATCCACCTGCATGGGCAGGAACAGTGTACTCATAATGCACTGAGCAAACTTTCTATTCCCTGCACACCCTCCTGGTTTCAGTTGTTGGTAGGCTGGGAGCTGCTTACTGATGGGTGTGGTTTGTCTGTGTTCTGTAGATATCTGACAACTATATCCCTGGAGATACTGGGAGAAAGATAGAAGGTGAGAAGAAAAACACAATGGTGGACAATGAAATCATTCTAGGCAAAGCTGTACCTGTCGAAGAGAACCTGTCCAACAAGATCTCCATGGCAAGCACAGCCAACAGCAGCATCTTTGAAAGAACAGAAGTTCTTACAGGTAATATTCCACCTTCTCCTGATAAACCATTAATACCGAAAATCAAAATGCCTTCTGTTGCTCCCCGTTTCTCTGGGGAGCAGCTCCCTGCTGACAAGGGGAATGAATTCCATTACTTCTGTGACTACATGGGGCAGGGTGACTTCTGGCTTCTAGTCCTTAAACAACAGCAGGGCCTGCTGTTTGCCTTGTTGGGGTAAACACCTTGTTTTTGGGCCTGACAGCTGGCTGTTGGCTTAAGTCATGTGGCAGCTGCTCAGCACCCAACTGCCTCAACAAGAGGCCATAAACCAGTGGTATCTTAGGCTTTCCTATCAAATACAGGTATTTTCCTTCTAACCCATGCCTGAAGTCCTGCCTTTTCTGAGCCTTGCCAGGAGCCAAGCAACCCCTCTAAGGGATTTGCTGGTCAGCTGTAGGAATCTGAGTATTGATGTTTAGAACAAAATGAAGAGACTGGCTCCCCCTCAGCAAGTGGGAAAGGCCTGTCTCTAGCACATTGCATTCTGTGTGCAAATGCTTCAATCCCTTGGCCTGATGGTCCAGGCATGAACCTCAGCACATCATGTGGATCTGCAGCCAACCTCCCAGTCAGAGAGACTGGAACAGTGGATTGCAAAACAGTCTAGCAAAGAAGAAGCTGCTTTAGTGCAAAGAGTAGGTGTCACAGCAAAGGATAAACCAGCCAACTCCTGTGGCCACCCTGGGTGTGAGGAGAAAGGAAATCTCGGTGGGTTTAGTGGGCTTGTGGGTGTTGGGGTGGTGTTTTTTTGAGGGAAGTGATGTTGGTAGTTGGATGTTGCTGATGAATTGGAATAGAGAGTCCCCAGGATGTGCTCACACAGGGAGGTGACAAAGCATTCAGATTGGAGCTATACCATTTTCCTGTGGTTGTAATAGGGCTTTTTTGGGTTGGTTTTCCAGTTTTGTCTCCATGCAGGGAGGATATCTTCTTGTCAACATTTCTTTCTTGGACTAAACTGGAAGATTAACCAGTTTGTGCTAATGTGGAACATGTGATTATTCTGTGGTTGGATTGGAAGCAATCTCTGGCCTTTTCCAGTAACATCTGCTGTTGCTGGAAGTGCCAGCACATATGGTGACAGGCACATGGACACTGACTCTGGGGGCTGGTACTCTTGAAGCAGATTTTAAGTTGTAGCTGACTTCTTACATGTTCTTTTTCCTCCCCAGCTCTCATTGCAGGAGGAGCAGTGGGTCTTCTGTTTGCCATCTTCCTGATCCTCTTCTTGATTTATCGCATGAAGAAAAAGGATGAAGGCAGTTACGACCTGGGGAAGAAACCCATCTACAAGAAAGCCCCCACAAATGAGTTCTATGCTTAAATCTCAGCAGCACCTTGTGCCCATCAAGGGACAGACAGACTGTATGGAAACACCGTGCCCTCAGACGAGATGTGCTGAACAAATGCTCTTTTTGGATTGAATTTCAAAGTGACTTTGAGAGAAAAAACAAACTTCCTTCGTGACCCTTCCCATCCCACTCAGCTAACAGGGGCCCAATGAAATACAAAGAGTCTGAAAAAAAACCTCAGTGTATTTTTTTCTAAGCTAGTGTAAAAAGAATAAAGATGCCAAATTTTCTGCTTGGTTTTATAGAGGGTATATAAACACAAACCAGACCGTATGGAAGCAAGCACCATGTGTTTGCATCCAGAGTGCTGTGCTGGGATTGGCTGCTTCTATAGAAGATGGCTTTTTTTATAAACCTTGCTACTAGATGTCTTGCAGCACGCTGTTGATGTGAAGCATTTTTGTGGAGAACTATTTATGAATCTCTTACACTACAGATAATGTTGCCTTATCAAGGAGTAAAAGGGCCCACGGGGGCTCAGAATCCCTGAATGCCATAAAGGGCCTATGGGAATGTCTTCCCCAGGAGATTTCTGTCTCTTCCTGTTGGCCCCAGGCAAGGGTCATTAGTCCTTGAAATCGGGACAGCCAGTTGTGTTTGGCTATGGTGACACCCTTTCCTTGCCTTCAGTCTTACCTTTTTGAAAGGATTGCTTGTAGGATTTTTTTATAACAAGATTTTAAAGAAAATAGCCTACTGTTTATATAAAGTTTGTAGAAATTGTTTTGAAATAATAAAAATATAATCTACTTTTTTAATTTCCTCAGATTTATTTTTTCAATCCCTTTGTGTTTCCTTTGGCCAGGCATTTGTCTAGAGATGCTTTTTATAAGATTCATATTCTGAACTGAAGCAGAGTTAGCTACAGTGTGTTACAGATTTCTTCTATAGCAGCTAATGTAGAGGGTAAAGATATTTATGGTTTTCTCATAACTTTTTTTAGGATTTTTTTAAAATAGATTTATTTATAGTTTCTAAAATGGCTGCTTTCTCATTTGGTAACTCTTATCATTGTTGTGTAAAACACTAATATAATGAGTCTCTGTGAAAACTATTTAAGCTTTATTCTGTGAATTTCAATTATAAATTCAAGGCAATAACTTCTGTATGCAAAGTTGGATGCATAATATGATTGAAGTAGGGAAAAGATGAGTATTTCTAGGCTGTAATATATTACAATCACTCCTATAGAGCTATATATTATATATTTTACTGAGAAATATATGGTTAAGAGTGAAAAGGCTGGAGTTCTTCAGCAGCCTTATGGTGTGTAAGAGGGTTTTGGTCTTGTTTGTGCTGCTGTTCAGTGTCTTGTATAGAGCACAAGTGGGGTTGTGCTCAGGGAGGCAGCTGGGAGCAGCCAGAGCCTGGGGCTGTGTCCTGGCAGTGCCTGGAAGTGGGCTGGGATTTGTGATATTGCTGGGTTGGATTCTCAGAGTCGGAGCAGAGATCCCACCTGGGCTGTTCTTCGAAGCAGGCATTGGAAGCTTGCAGTATGGAGATCCCTTTCTGTTTGGGAGTGCTCTGTGTGGCAGAGTCCCCTGCAGTGCTGTGCCGAGTCCTGCCTCTTGTGGAGGGCTGGATCTGGTGCTGAGCTCTGCCTGGGCAGCATCTCCCACCCGGGAGTGCTGAGCTTTCATAGGTGCAAGCTCTGAACCCCACTGCCATGAATCTTTCTTAACATACCCTGTACATGGCTCCTACCTCCACTGAGAGTTGGACCAGTGATCCCCGAGCAAAAGGTGATGTGTTTGTCTGATGCCTCTGTGTCAGGAAGGTATTGCAGAGCTGTGTGCAAATTGTGCCCTCCTGCAACTCTGAGTCTGGTTTAAGACAAAAATCAGTGTGGGTCCCCAGGCTGAGCACCTGAGCAGTCAGTCAGCATGAAACCAGGCAGTTGCAAAGGCTGTTGAGCAATCTCATGGCTCCTGAAGCCTCTTTACTGAGGCTGTGCTGTGTAGGCTTGAGGCCAAATCCAGAGGCAATAGAAAAATGTTTGGCCCCTCCTTGGAGCAGGGCAGGCGAGGTGGGAATGCAGGGAAGCATGTGTTGGGACATGGGTGGGAGAGGAGAGGTTCTCCTCTGTGTGACTCACTCAGTCCTAGTACAAGTGTGTTCAGGGAAACTGTGGGCTCTGGGAGTCTCTCAAAGCTGCACAGAGGTCACTGGAGGCTGGGGAGGAAAGGGAGGACTCTGCTGCCTGTGGACAGCACTACCAGGAAGGCAGGAGCTGTGTCCACTTCTTGAGATATTTAGATTCTCTTGTGTAACTGCTCTTGGGGTTTTCCCACTGTTACTGATTTTTTTTTTCCCTCTCAAATAAATGGTACTTTCTAAAACTGGCTTTTTGGACTGTTTCTGATCTGAAATTTCTTTTGGGATCTGGATAACTGGGAGTTTGTGTTTGTGTAACTTCTTGGTTTACCAAAAAGGGAGACATGCTGGGCCCTGGCTCGATGGCCTGCAGCTCAAAGGGGCTTTGTCAAGTGGCTCCTGAGCTGCCTCCAGTATCTGACCCACCAGTGACTCCCAGTGTCTCCGGGTTTTTCCAAGCAAGTAAAGCAGAGGCACCACAGAACCATGAGGTGAGTCTGTCCTGTCTCTGGTGATCAGTTTTGTGATGGCAGTTTGCAGCCAGAAGGGACAAAGGGAGGTAGAGAGAGGCCTGTGCTTGTCCTCTGATGGCAGCAGCACGTGCCTGTGCCCTAAAACAGAACAGGGTGGTGGGGATATTGCTCTACCAAGTTTAAAGGCAGCCCTGTTTAACCAGCACAGGCCTTCAAGTGGAGGCAGAGCTGTTCAGCTTGCCTGGGATCAGCTGCTCTGGGAGCAAGTCCACAGGTGACTTCATGCTGTTTTGGACAAAAACAGCTGCTCTTTTAAGCCAGATCTGGAGAAAACTGCTGTTTCTCCAGGCCCCTCTGCTCTGCCAGTTTGGTGCTCTCAGGGGACAGTACCGATGTCTCTCCCCAGGCAGGTGGGAGAGGGTGGGCTGTGCACACAGCAGGGAACAGTGCTGAGGCTCCTCAGAAGTGCTGTATTTAAATGGATTATCATCCTTGAGAAAATCTAATTCCCTTCTCCCTGGTGGGAATTCCTGCTCCAGGTGGTTTGGATTAGCAGGGATGAAGGAAACAAACTGGGAGTAGCACACAGGGTCCCTCAGGGATGAGGGAGTAGCACATGCTTGTTCTGCTCCTTGTTGCCTGCTCTGTCACCAGTGTGCTCTCAAAGGTCCTCTGGGAATCTGATGCAGTACCAAGCAAAGCAGAGCCATGTGGTCCCAGGACTGTCCTGTGCTCCATGGGAGCCTCTGTTCACTGGTGCATTGGTGACGTATTCCTGCAAACTTCAAGTTCTTTTGCCTCCTCTGTGGCGTTGACAGTTTCTTGGATGTGCTGCTTGGAACACCCTGTTTGACTTCTTTTTCCTTCTTTCTCTCCTGGGTTTTGTCTCTCCATTGCAAGAATCCTGTGTACCTTCCAAAACTGCCCTCAGCGTAGAAGTGCCTTTTTTTTGCAAAGCAATCTGGACGTGTAGTCTGCAAGTCCCCAGAGCACAAGCCTGGCTGCCTGCCTGTCCTTGCAGAGCTCCACTTCCTGGGATGGATTTGTCACCATTCCCTCTGTCTGCCTTTCTGCCCTCCTTGGCCACCCTGCCTGTACCTGGTTTATCCTGAGGGGCACTAATGCCTTGTGTGTTCCCGATCTTCCTTTCTGACCTCAGAGATGGCACTTGGTTGTTTTTCTTCTGCTCTGGTTTTAAAACCAAAATCCTGAGGATCTGCTTCACTAGGCTTGAAAATAGCTGGAATCCTCACATGTACTGATGTGATTGAGTGCCCAGGGGCAGGTCTGCCCTTCCAAAATCTTCCCTGGATGGAGAAGACCCAGGTAGATAGAAGATGAAGTGTAGCCTTCCTGATTCCCTTTACTTTATGCCTTCCATGGCATAAAGGAGGAGTTTGAGTGTCTGAGTGCCTTGTTTTGCAGTGTGAGCCGTGGCACTGGGGTGGATGCTGTTCTACGTGCCACAGAAGTGCCACAATGGATCCCAGCGATGGTGTGCAATAGTGTAGGTGACAGCGGTGCCTGTCCCCAACACCTCTAACCTGCAGAGTCTCAGAGAGCACAATTCCTGCACCCTGCAGGCATGGTGTTTCCCACGAGCATCCCCAGGCCCCTGGGTGCTGAGTGGGGTGCATGCTGTGCTCCCCGTGGCTGCAGGCAGGGGCAGAGCCCACGGCGTGGGGATCCTCCTCTACCCACTGAGGCTGGAGCGGGGGCTCGCTGGGCTCCCGTTTAGCTGGATAAGATGGGACTGTGCGGGAAGTAACATAGCCTGGGGCTGGGATCTGCCGGGTGAAAACCTTTCTTCCCTCAGTATCACGGTGTGCAGACGACCCTTTGCTGCTGGGGTGTTAAGATCACTGGGGCTAAAACGTTTCAGCTCCTTTTTCACTATCTTCTGCCCCATCTTGCTTGGTGCCAGCTGTGGTGCAGGTGGTGATGCCTAAAGCTCTGGTGTCTTTGGGGGGGTCAAGCCTGTCACCTCTATCAAAGTGTCTCCTTGAGGGTTGTGTTTCGTAGAATCACAGAATGGTTTGGGGTCGGAAGGGACCCTAAACATCATCTTCCCCCACCCTGCCACGAGCAGGGACGCCTTCCACTAGACCAGGTTGCTCCAAGCCCCGTCCAACCTGGCCTTGAACACTTCCAGGGATGGGGCAGCCACAGCTTTTCCGAACACCGGGACATCCCCCCGGGACATCCCCTGTCCCGGTTCCCCGCAAGCCGCGTTTCTGCTGCCCCCTCCTGGGCAGACCCCGCACCGCACACGGGACCCGCCCGGGGTCTGTCTCCGCTTCCCGGCGGCTCCCACCGCGCAGGGGATTTTTAGGGAGAGTCCCTGCTGGTTACAGGCTGCGGATGGGAATTCCTGAGCGGCATCTGCTCCGGCCTCAGGACTGCGGTCGCAGTAATAGTGGCATATCCTGCTGAAGGCAGTTTGTCTTTTTTGTTCTCCCCCTATTTTTTCCATTTTGTTTTGACCTTCTCCGTTTTTTCTTTTCCCGTTTTTTTTTTCTTACTCCTCTTTCCCCCCTGCTCTCCCCCCCGTCCCATTTTCCCCCGTGGGTTTTGGCACGAGCAGAGATGGACACGAGTCCGGATGTCCCCATGGCTCTGCCCATCTGGGCCGGCGTGAGGGCCCAGGGTGTTGGGAGTGCTCCCAGTGCCAAAGGCACCGGCTCATCTGCGGGCACTGCCCTTGCTGCTGCAGTGTCACCCTGCCAGCCCTGGGCAGGGGAGAGAGGCTTGGGGCGTTTTGCCCGGTATTGAAGGGAAAAGACCTGGTTTTTAATCACGGGCTGGTTATTTTGGGGAAGCAGGGGGTGTAGGAGGTGGTCTGGCCGCTCCCGGCGCAAGGAAGGGAACAATGGGGCCACTGTGTGGCCGAACGCTCCAGCTCCTGTCAGAAAGGTCCAGCGAGGGGTTTTCAGCACGTTTCTATTCCCCTGCCCAGGTATAATTACACGGGAGAACAAAGAGCCCTTTAAGCCCACCGGGTCCCCCAGCACAGCCCGAGGGCTGTGGGCACACGCACGTGTCGGCTCTTGGCGGGGTGCGAGGGGACAGCGACCATGCACAGCCACAAGGGCAGCCCAGCAGGGCTGGTGACACTGAGCAGGAGCATGGGGACAAACCCTGGGTGCATTCCCAGGAGGGATGCCACGGCTGGTGTGGGGAGGCTCTTCTCCCAGAGCCATGCTCTTGGTGTGCAGCCAAAGCAGAAAGCAAAGAGGAAATCTCACCCTGCCTCTCCTCACTGATCCTGTCCTTGCTGTTCATTTACCCATATGCTGGAGCGGGTTTGATGAAGTGCCTTTTCTTTTGCCTCTGGCCAGGCCTGATGCAGAGGAGAGGGACACTAATGGTAGAGTTGAAGCTTCATCTCTAGGCTGTCCCAGTCCAAACCAGGCGGGGCAGGAGGCTGGATTTAACAGGACATGGGGCACGGTGCTGCATGGTCCTGTCTCCTCCCTATGGTGCTCTGATTAAAGCTGTGCCAGGGTCCTGCTGAGCCCCACAGCTACAGGGCTGCAGATGAGCACCCAGGGGTGCTGCTCAGCTCCTCCATTGGCAGCTCTAACTGATGTCTAGTCCCCTCTGGGCTCACAGGAAGGGAGTTGTGCCCGGTCCTTTCCTTCTCAGTGCTGATCCATAACTGCCTGCCTGATTTGCACCCTAATTACTGCAGCAATGCATGGAAATCAGGCCTATCTTTTTTCAAGCCCAGTTGTTTATTCAAGCTGTTTAAAAAGCTGCTTTCCCTCCCTTGTGAATTCTGAGAAAACTATCTGTGTGTTTCTTTTGAGGGCAGGATGAAAGCAGATTGCCAGCTCCCTCCATCCTGTCCCCCTCACCCCCCAGCTGGGCTCCTCAAACCCCCCAGCAGTGCTGCAGTGTGGGGCTGCCCAAAGGGAGCCATCACCAGCACTGACCCTGAACCCTTATTCTGGCCACAAAGCCCTGGCTTCAGCCTTGGGGCAGTGGTCCAGTGCTGCAGCTCAGTGGGACCCAGTGGGACCCAGGCCCTGTTTTTTGGTCCTTCCCTGATCTGCAGGGAGTCCAGAGCTTGCCCAGAATGAGCTTGTTTTCACATGTTTTTAGGAAAAAAAAAATCCCACAGAAAAAAGGAAACCTAATTTTCCACAGGCTTGTTGGCTGCATGAGCAGGGCTGAGTGCCCAGGGCTGTGGGCACAGAAGCGTGGCAGTCTCCACCCCTGAACAGCCCATCTTGAGACAGGGGCTAATAATACCTGATCCTGGCATTGCCAGTGACATGGTCACCCACGGGTGTCTTCAGCATGCTCTGTACTTAATGCTCTTTGGGTTTCTTTTAAGGTCTGGCTAGCAGGGCCACATGCCTGAGCAGTTCCTGATGCGCTTGAAGCCTCTTGAGCAGGTAATTGTAATTCCTTAGCAACCCAACTCAGCTTATTTTGGCCCCAGCATAGTTTTGCATCCTGACGCCCAGCTGGGTAATTTATAGCTCTGTCAGAAAAAGGAAAAAATCAGCACAGCGTTTCTGGGCACTGCCCAAACCTATGGCCCTGTGTGCTGGTGCCCTTGCAGGGATGCTTGGGGTAATGGGACACCAATGGGGTCTGTGGGTAGGGCTGGGACCAGTATAGGAACCCATTAGGCAGGGGGATTTTATGGTCATGGTGTAGTAACTGGCTCCTTGGTAAAGTCTTGCTGGCCAAGCCCTGTTTGTGCAATGAACCAGCCCTGGGCATCAGTCCCAGGGGCACCATGCTTCCAAGAAAAAGTTTTTCTCTGTGTCTTTGCCTCTGCTGAGTAGAGCAGCATCCCCACACCCCCTGATCTTGAGGGCCAGGGATGCAGATATTTACAGTGGGCAAGGTGGGTTCACTGGGGCCTCTTGGAGGCTCTGCCCAAGGGTGTGGGGCAGAAACAGCCCCACGCAAAGGGCTTAGGGTTGGGGGAGACAGGCAGTTCTGGGGGTGTCCCTCCAGAACTTGCTGCAAGGGCTTGTCCAGATGTGTGGTCCCTGGCAATGCTCCTCTGCAGGGGACGGACATGGATCTGGGAGCCAGTGCCCTGACCACGCTCTTGTCAGGGAGGTGATGAAGTCACAGCACAGCAGAGGGACCTGTCCCACGCTGAGACAAACACCTTGTGGGTACAGAACAGCCCCACTCCTTACAGCCCCTTGGCTGTGTCCCCCGCTGCCCATCCCTGATGCTCAGGGGAGTGCAAACACCTGCTTTAAACCAGGGTTTTCCTGGCCTTTCTGCAGGTGTTGTTGCAAACTGCCCCACAAGCAAGCCAGCCCACTGGCCATCTTGGTGCCAAGAGTGGTGTCACCAGACTGGATGTGAAATGAGTGAGCAGGGAAAGGACATTCCCCCCCACTCCTCGTGTGCCTCTGTCCTCTGAAAAACACTCAATCAACCTACCAGGAAACCTGCTGTGTGGTTTGGGGCAAAATGCAGTGCAATGGCTGGTTAAGAAAAAAAAACAGTCAAACACTGATTTGAGCAGAAAATGCCCCCCAGGGATGGGCAGAGGTACCCAGTGAGGCTCTCACTCATCCCCGGGCAGGATGAGTGCTGGTGGTGTGATGCGTGTGGTGGTGCTCAGCTGGGACTGAGACTGGGCCTGTGGGCTGGGGCTGGGCTGGGCTCACTAGAGGGCAGCAGCTTCTTCCAAACAGGCAGCACAGTGTCACACAGCCGAGGCAGGGATGGAGATAGACCCAGAACAGGCTTGGTGTTCCTCTGGGATATTGTGTCATGGACGAAAAGCCAGGATTTTATTCTCTCCTTGATGTTTTTGAAGGTAACGCTCATCTCCAGGACCCGAAATGGCTCCTTGGTGTGGTGGGGCTCCAGTCAGCTCCAGGTACACCTTGAATACTGGGAGCAGGGGATCCCCATTGCCTTCGAGCCTCACCATCATCCAGGGATGCTCGTGTGACACCACGTCTGCACCTAATGTAAGTTATCCTGAGCATCCCTAAACCATTTGATGCTTTTCCTAAATCCCCAGCTCTTGGAGTGATGTGAAGGTTTTTTCATACTTGATTTTACACCCATGTTTCTGGCTGCCTTGGGGACAGGGAAAAGCTCTGTGTACAACTGAGGAGCACAGAAAAAAAGCTGCCAGATGGGCTCTGCAGGCAAACCAGCTCACCAGAGCCAGGGGGACAGTTCATGTTTCCTGGACACACACTGGATTATTGTAGGATCCATCAGGAATAGGCACTGCTGACTTGGAAAGGAGAACGTGCTACTGGCTGTCTGGCGCCTGTCCGAGACATTTGTGTTAATCAGTCATTATGCAAATAAACAGCTCTGCCATGCTACCAGCTCTGCCATGCGACGTGGAGCATATGTTCCTCGTGGCAGGCAAGTGGCTCCTCCAAGAGCTGCAAAGCTCCTCATTTCCATGGCAGGACCTGCTGTGAAAAGCAGATTAAAGGCAGCCCATGGCTGGTGGAGGAGGGCAGGAGCCCCTTGAGTCCCTCCCAGCCCTACTGCCGCCTGCTCTCCCCTTTCCCCATGTGTCTTGAATTACTGCAGCCATTTGCTTAATCCATCAGGCTTCAAGAATGAGCCACTCGGTGCTTTCTTGGCCTCTCCAGCAAAGCACTGTGCTGTAAACATAACAAGGCAGGCTTGTTCCAAGCCCTTGAAGTCAACAAGCAATGCTCCTCCTGCCCTTCGAGTCCAGGCTGCTGCTAAATATAGCTGAGGGTGCTTTCCATTCATAAAATGTGAATTATGCCCTGGCCTCTGAGGGAGGGGAGCGAGCTGAGAAGCTCAGACACTCCTGTGTGGGATGCAGGCAGCAACCAAAAAGTTTTGCCCCATCCTTTAACAGCCCTCCAGTGCTTCTAGTGAATGGGGGAGGAAATGCTTTTTGGGGTATATGGGGGATCCTCTTTTTGGGTTGATTAAAATATTTTTCTGCATTTCACCCTCAGTTACATGAGGGCCAGAGTGGATTTGCTGGGAAGGTGAGTGTATGAGATGGTAAGAGTGGGGGTGATGGGGTGGCCCAAGCAGCTGCTGCACAGGGAAAGCCCCTGCTGCCCCCACAGCTGCATAAGATGCTCAGGCATTTGCCAGAAATGGGAGCAGTACAGTCTTGTACCACTGCTCCCAACTCTTAATGAACACACTGGGATCTGCCACCCGCTCAAGGGACTTTCTTCTTTTTGAACCCCCTGTGGATCTTCATGTGGTTACCCTTCCTCTGTCCTCCAGCCCTTGGCTGTTGGCATGCACTGTAATATTCTCCCAGAGTTTTTTCACAGCAGCTCCAGATGCACAGAGATGTGTGTGCCAGCAGTTTTTCTACCCTCTGTGAGGTTCCTGTTTTGCAGAAGAAAGAACCCCATCTCTTGGTGCTCCTCACCCTGATGCTCTCCCCTGGGAAGCCCTGGGTTAGGACCATGGACACTCAAGCTCTTGTATTCCCATGGGAGCCAGGGCCATGCACAAGCTGCAGAGGGAGGAGGCCAGAGTTCTGAGCATTGCTGAGCATCTCCCTGCTGGGTGGTGTGAGGCTGTCTGTCCCCTGCAGTCCCAAATTCAGCATCTGGAGTCACAGTGCAGCAGGGAGTGTGCACAGTGAGGCTGAGGATGGACTGCATTCAGTGCTGGCATCTGAAACTTGCTGGATCACAAAAAACATGGAGGTAAGCCAGGTGATGGCCCAGGGACACCCGTGTTTGCATCCTGAGGTGCTGTGGGTCGTGGGGTGCTGTGCTTCCCCCACTCCCCTGCCCACTGCCCCGAGGTCAGTGTGGGTTGACCACCACTGTGGGTCTGGTAGTTGGGTTATTTCAAACCCCAGCTCAGGACTGCCAGACCAGCAGGTTTCCAGGTACACCATGGGTCTCTGGATGCTGTGGAGATCTAAAAACTAAAAGCTGTAAGACCCACTCTGCAAAACACTTAGGTCTGGCTCCAAGAAACCTGGCTGCTTTTTATGGCATCTAGATCAGCAGTTCCCTGCTGATGCCAGCACTGCATTTCTGTGTATGTCTAATTGTGTAAAACAACAGAGCTCAGCAGAGCCACGCCAGCTAGGGAGGAGATGGGTTTCACAGTTTTTTGGTTTTTTTAATTTTTCCTTTCCTTCTTAAATAACCCCATCTGGGCCTCCAATAAAAAAAACCCAAAACATCTGGTACTGGGTATTTGGCTGCTGGGAAGCAGCTCCTCATTATGAAAAGCACAGCAGCAATGCAGGGATTCCTGGTATGGATCAGTAACACTTAAGGTTGTGTTCATGTGTTATCTCTGTCCCTCCTGGCCTTTGAATATATGGACTGAGGACACTGAGGGAGCTGTGATGCTTTGTGCCACCACAGAGGTAAATCATGCAGGGAGGCAACTGAATCAGTAGAGAGTCTTTCAAGCCTGATTTATTGATGCTCTCATGTGAGATCTCAGCAGGGTGAGATGCTGCTGTGACAAAGACACAAGTCAGTAAATCGCAGGAACGTGGTGGATGTTTGATGAGTATGGACGACCCCTTGGCAGAGCCACCCCAAACCCTGGATGGGGCACACTGGCAGGGTTCAGGGCTGTTCCCCTTCCCTGGGCCAGCAGCGAGACCAAGCCTCTGCCTGCCCAGCTTGCTAGCTCTGCATGAAGAGGTGGAAGTTGGTCCTGGTGAACTCCTGATGGATGCTGTCAAGTAATTTGTCTGAGTCCTGGGGCACATCTGAGAGGACCTGCTGCCCTGGGATGCAGCTCTGCTCCGGAGTGTAGGTGAATGTGAATGAGCTGGAGTAGATGAGACCATCATCCCTGATCAGCAGGAGTGGGACTGTGATGGGATATCGCAGCCACCTCCAGTCACTGCCAAAGGCAGAGACATCAGGAACAACACACACAAGGGACTTGGGGCTCCTGGGAACAGTGCAGGAGAGGAAAAATGTGCATTAACTGAGGAGGGTCCCATGCAGGAGCTGTGCAGCACAGCCCAAACCTGGCTGCTGTTCCCTGCCTGCTCCCTCAGCCACGTTACCTGTACATTGTCTCTGCTTCCACATCTCCAAACCAGACCTTGAGGTGGGTGTGGAAATACTCCCCCTGCACCTCCAGCATGGCCACGTCCCCGCCACCTGTGAGCTGTGACAGGAATAGCACGTGGCAGTGTGTTACATGGTGGAATGACCCAGACTCCTCCTGCAGGATAGCCTGCCTGTGCATCCTGTTCCCACCATGGCAGCCCAGACCTGGGCATTCCCACAGCTTCCCAAAACTGGGAGGTGGCAAGCATGGGTGCAAGGGCTCAGGAGCAGAAGCAATGATGCAGGCAGGTGACAGAGAGGTGGGGGCTGCCTATGGCTGTGCCCACCTGCAGGGCAGCAATGAGTGGCACGGGGCTGACAGGCTCACGAATGCAGGCCAGGCTCTCACTGAATGTGTATTCCACTGTCTCGGTGCTGATGATGGTCCAGCATGAGCCATCATTCAGCAGCTCCCGGTTGGCTTCCTTGGGGCAGGGAGATGCCTGTGGAGAGTCACAAATCCAAACACACTGCGGTGGGGACAGCAGGGCACTGGAGCCAGGTGTGGGTTCTGCCCCCAGTGTCTTGGTTCCCAGAAGGGACTGCTTTGCTTACAGAGAAATGGGGATTGTGATGACTTTACAAAGACCTCAGTGACAATGTCCCCACCAAAAGCAGGCTTTGCCTTGATTCTGACCCTAATTTGGATGCAAGACCCCTCCTGGTGACATGTTCCCCAGCCAGAAGTAACATAGAAGAGCTTGGAGAGATGACCCTGGGGGTCCTCACCCCTTCCTGCACTGCCATACCTGGAACTGGATCACTTTCTCTGTGGAGAGACACAGATACATGTGGTCACTGCCTTGGAACTGGAAGGCACATTTGTGGAGCTGGGAGATGGGCTCATCCACGTCCAGCATGGCATACTGCTTCATCACCTTCCGGATGATCTGCAGGAGGCATCATCCCAGGGATGGCACCCGCTGCTCAGAGCCATGGAGCAGCCGGGTCACTCAGAGGGACAGAGGCTTACCAGGGGTGGCAGGGTGATGCCAGTGGCTGTGCAGACCAGCTGGACCACGGAGCCATAGCGGATATACCCTTCCCGCAGGGGGAACTCGCTCCGGGTGCAGTGCTCATTGGCTGTCCGGGAAGGAGAGAGGCAGAGTCACTGCCCTGATCAGCTGGGAGCAGGTTAACCTGGGCTGCCTTGCTGTGCTCAGGCCTGGCTGTGCTCCCAGTGCTCTCTTACTGCTTTCTCTGCTCTGCAAGTGCTCACTGCTTGAAAAGACCACTGCTCCTTGGGAGACCAGCATGGGAGAGCAGGACTGGGATGTGGTGCCTCACACTGCAGGCAGCGTGGGCAGGGATGCTGCTGGGCTCTGGCCTCTTCCAGGCAAGTTACTTGCTTGGACTTATGAACTGTCAGACTAGTACAGTTCTTGCTGCCCTCAAGGGCATGACACCAACACTCAATGCAAGAGGGAAATGAGGTCAGCTCCAGAGACACACCAGGAACACTGGGCAGAGGTGAGACTGAGCCAGGTTAACACATCCCCAGGCTAATTCCCAGCCCTTTTGCCCTGGCTTTGCAGGAGGGAAGAGCCAGGGCTGCAGACAGGCAGCCCTGGGCATGGTTGGCATCAGTGGCCCTCAAGTGTCCTTACCCAGGTGGAGGGTGAAGGCTGCCCACTGCCTGGCACTGGCGATGAAGGCTCCCCCCTCCACAGACAAGTACCGGGTGCTGACAGTTTGGGAGCGAAGGCGGTTGAAGAGAGAGACTTTGGAGCCCGAGGAGATGCAGACTGCAGGGAAAGGTGGCTGGGCTAGCACTTGCCAGGTCTGAATTATGGCTCTGCCCAGTCAAGGGAAGACAAGCCTTGGTTCCTGGGGTACCAAGCCTGGCAGCAGCCAGCACCCTCCCTGCTCCTTTCTGTGTGTGTGAGTTCAGGTGAGCCCCACAGTGTGGGGAGCACATTGGCATCAGAGCATTACACATTGGGGTGGGTGAACCATTTGGAAAGGAGACATCAGTGTATCCAGATACATCCTATTTTGGGAGTTCCCATGGGTTTTGGGTTCAGCCTGGACCACTCCAGATCCAAGCTGTGAGCACTCAGAGAGCACCCAACCCTTGGCTGGCACCTGCTTTCCTCCCCACAGAGCCATCCCCGTACGCACGGTCTGTGTTCTTCAGTGACTGCTTCTTCTGTGAGGGTTTGGAGATGACCTTGATGAGCTTGCTGTGGAAGGTGCCAATCTCCTGCCCGTTGCTGAAGAAGAGCTTCAGGACCAGGCGGAAATGCTTTCGCTTGTCTGTGTCCGAGATGTACAGGGCCTTGGCACAGCTGAACCCCTGCCAAGGGCAGAGAGGGGCTGCCAGCAGCTCCAGCCCAGCCCCACCAGCCCTCCTCACCCTCCTCACCACCCTACAAGGACATAATAGTGCCCTTTCAATGAGCCCCAGGTTCACTTAAAGGGAGAAACAACCAGAGATGTTATTACAGGTGGAATGAAGAGCTGGGGATCAGTGGAGGCTTTATTTACACTGGGGTCAGAGAATTCCTTATGGAAATGAATGTTCATGTGTGATTTATCCCACATAACATGAGAAATTGCCCTGGGTTTATGGTTTTCCCCGTCCTGGCTGATATGCTGTGCCTTAGCAGCAAAGCAAGCACTGTGGACAAAGGCTCTTTCTGTGAGGTTCCTGGCCTGGCTCAGACCCTGTACTCTTCAGGGACCCCAGATAATGCTTTTTCTCCTTTTTTCTCCCTCCAATCAAAAGATGCCAGAGCTCTGCTGAAGCTTTTGAACTTTGGGATCAACTGGGGTCTTTTAGCTATTTATCTGCAAATGAAGGACCATCCTTTCATTTCATAACAAGCAGCAGTGCTGCTCATTAGGAGAGGGGACCAGGGCTGAGGGAGCTGTGCAGATTTTGGCAGCTCACCTGCTACTGGGCTGTTGACTTGAAAAGATGGTGCCAGAGAAAGACAGGGATATTTGGAAGGCAGGGGAGCCTGCCTGGCTGCCTGTACTGCTGCACATGCCACAACAGGGTGGCAGGGCAGGAGTGAGGACCTATGCCTTGGAAGGAAGGACTGCAACGTGCCGAGGATAGGGATGGAGTGACATTCCAGGCTGTGGGGTGATGGTGGTGACAGCCCAGCCCAGCCCTTGCATGAGCACGATCCCCATATTCCCAGAGAGACACAGGCTTTACCTTCGCATCTGGCTGCTCCTCAAAGCTGAGTTTCTGGGTCTCCATCAGGCTGCTGCCCATGCTGTCCAGCCCCATGTACCCACACACCCGAATTCCAGCCTCTCCCAGGTCCCTGGCTGAAAGAGACAATGAGAAGTACCCTCTAGTCCCCCCAGAGGCTCAGCTCCTCCTGGCATGGTGGGTGGCCCAGGCTCCAGACCTTCCTGGGTCTGGATTGCAGAGGGCTCAGCCTCGAGCAGGAACAGGGAGTTTGAGGGGGACAAAGATAACATAAACTGGGTCACTTTTCCCTTTGCAGAGGCAGAGCTCTCCCAGGATCGGGGAGGGAGGAGACTCCAGGGCTGCTGCCCAGCACTTACCTTTTATCTGCTCCTGTTTTAACTTCCATCCTGGCCCGCTCAGGTAAACACAAGGTGGGGGGCAGAAAAACCTGCAGAGACAAGAGGGTGTTTTCTCACTGCCCTTCAGCCCCCAGAAAAGGTGCTCAGGGGTGGTGGGATGGCTGTGCTGAGAGTGGAGACCTTCACTGGGGCTCACTGGCACTGGGAGCAACCCTCAGACCCTGGAGGTACGTGGTGCTCAGTGAGGGGCTGGGGACCCCTGGCTGGGGGTGTGGGCAGGGCTTCTGGAAGTTTCAGGCTCAGCTGGCTCAACCTCTGCCCTGCACCCACTGCCTCCAGTGCCTGGCTCCAGCCCAGGACAGCTGCTGCATCTGGTGGGGCCACTGGTGGCCAGGAGCCCACCAGCCACAGAATAGCCTCAGGATGGGAGGACGGGGACCCTTGCATCCCTACTTCCATAGCCCCAAAGTCAAGAAGGGATCAGACCCCTGCCTCTGCCCGACTGCCATGTGGGAGTTTCAGCAGGTCGAGAACAGAGTTTGCATTCACAGTCAGTTTCGAAGCCCAACACAAATAAATCTATAGCCAGAGGTTTGGAAACTCATTTTCCTGTGTTTTATTTGCGTTTCCACTGTCTCTGCACTTGGGTGACTGGTGCAAATTCATCCTCTATTGATACTGGGAAAAGCAGTAGCAGAGAAAATACCGATGCAGGGGGCTGGATATTTTGGAGCCCTAAAATTCTGGGTACAGATTTATTTAAACAAGTCCTCCACAGCACAGGGCCCTGACTCCCACTATGAAGGAAAACAGTCCCAGAACCTTTAAACTTTAACCTGGGAATATTTGTGCAGGCTTTCTCTCCCTTTCCAGATGTAGCATCTGTTTTTCACAGTCATCCCCTTGCACAGGGTCTGGAGCAGAGGAAAGAGGCTGTCCCAGAGGCTCAGCAACAAGAGGGCTCCCTCCCGGCTGCAAGACTCCATCCCAAAATAACATCTTTACCTGTGGACCAGCAGCCCCTGGCAGGAGACTGGATGTGGTGAGGACTTTGTAGGCACAGCCAGCCCAGCCTAGAGCTGTCTCCTGGGCTCGCTGGGGTCTGGGTGGTTACGCCTTAGAGACTGAGCTCGTCGCCTCATAGCTATTCCACACTCAGTAATAACGGAGGAGTATTTATATCACAAGGATTAATGGAGGATTAATTATATTGCAGTGCTGCAGTCTGACGTCACTGCCCAGGAGTAGCAATTTTGGAGATTCAAGCCAGAACCTCAAGGTGTTTTTGCAGTGTGGGAAGAATTTAAAAAAATAGCAGCTTATTGGAGATCATGGGCATTGCTGGAAACACCCCAGTCCCTGCTGTGGCTGTATAGATTTACAGACGAGTTACAGGGCACTTGAAACACTAACTTTACATTCTTGGGGGGTAAGATTTGAATAGTATCTTTATTTCTTTTACTTTGTCTTTCCTTAGCACTTCATGGAAGGAACCTAACCACTGGGAATGTCTAACTGGGATGGATGCAGGTGGGGGCTAACACTTTCCTTGTGTTATTCAATTCATGAAGACTAAATGATGGCTTTGAATCATGAAGTCACAAATAAATGGAGGGAGGATATGTCAAATCACTTGCTTCATCAGCGAAATTCAGCTGAAATCAAGCTTTAGGCAGCTGGGTTTGGAAGTGGCTATTGGAGAAGCTGGAACAATCTCCCACCTTTTTTCGTTGCCATATGACTTCTGTGCGACTTTGGCGTGCAGAATCAGCACTGTCTGGTCTGCTGGCAGCTGCAGGTACCTCCGCACACTGTCCCGGAGCAGGTTGGCTTGGTAAGGGTTGGATCTACAAGACAGGGGTTCCCCAGCACAGTGACACCAGAGCCAGCTCCTTGGCCAGCCCTGCAGCCCAGCCTGCTGTGGTGGAGAAGGTGGAAAGGCTTTCCCGTTGGAAAGCACTGGAGTTCAGCTGCTCTAAGATTGGGGCTCGCATTGAAAAATATGAAGTCTGGATAATGGAATAACATTATCCATTTAATATTTGAATTTTTTTTGCCATTGAACACACACAGGGTGCTGTGTCAACAGCTCTGAAACACACATTTCTAAGACTTCCATACCCGTGCTATGGTGGCAGTGCTCTAATTGATTATTAATTTGTTTTTCCCCCTGATGTGCTTGTTGCTGGATGGCTTTTTGGTGAGCTGGGAAATGATGCTGAGCTGTGAGTGCAGCTGGAGAGCTGTGATGTGAGGAGGAGCCGCTCTTTGCCTTCTGCAAGGGCTCTTGGGTGAAAATAGCTGCATTTTCTCCTGAGACCTAAGAAGTAGGTGGTTTTGCTGATTGTTTCTGCTCTATTAACTAGAAGGTGTTCTCATGCACCCGGCATTTAATGTGTTAACCAGCTGGAGAGAGATGAGCTGAGGCCAAGCACAAGGTGCCCTGCTCTGATACCTGGGACATGTGCAAGGACTGGGGGATGTGTGCAAAGGGGGAGAGCTCTGGGGTGTCAGCTGAGGAGTCTTTCTGTGGTGCTGACTTGCCTTCAGAGGAGGTGAGAACACTCATCTAAAAAACACCAGCTCCTGCCCTACTGAAAGAGTGTGGGATAAGAGGAGTAAGTCTGGGATAAGAGCAATGCCTGAGCCTGAGATAAGATATTTGGCTGGATAAGAGGAAACCAGAGGAGAGGGAAGGGGAACTGCCTGGGCAGAAGTCTTCCCTTAGCCCCTTTGCCATTAGTTTGGGATGTGGCCACTGGGCACACTCAAGAAATTGTTTCTACCAAGTGGACACAGCCTGGCTGGTTAAGAGGAGGTCTTGAATCTCATGTCAGAGTCAGAGATAAAGCAATGGCCAGAGAAGGCTGTGAAGCCTCAGCTCAAGCAGAAAACACATTTTGGAGTCACTGGGAGAGAATATCTGGGGACTGTGGGGAGCACTGGGGGATGACTCAGAGGAGAAGCAGTGAGGATGGGGGCATCAGCCATGGGCACCCATGGAAAATGTTACAAGAGGTATGCAGCAGAGCATTCCCATTAAACACAGTCCCTCTGACTCTTAAATGGCTAGAAATGGAGAATAGTTAAGGGCATAAATGATCAGATGTGGCCTGCCATCACTCCAAGGCAAGCTGTGCTGAGCTCAAGCAGTAAACCCAAGCAGCCTTTTAGAAGAGTTCACCTGCCAATTCTGTCCCTCCCAGTGCAACATATGTATTTTAAAAAGGCTGTTCCCCTTACAGCTTTTAGCACCCATGGTACAATTCACTTTAAACATTCAGTTCCAGCTTTCCTACCTTTGGATGGAGCTGATACTCTTGTATTTGGAAGACATCTTCCATACAAGCAAATATTTACCCAGTGTCCCACAGGGACCTTACACTTTGCACTCCACAGATGTGCCCTGTTCAGTTACTAGACAGGCAATATAATCTCCTGCCCTCCTTTTTCTCAGTCCTTTATCCTAGACATGTTAGATGGATCACCAGCAAACATAAATCAACAGCGCTCTGCCAAAATCAGATTTACAGCCATTTCCAGTGTCACTACTCACAGCATTAGCTGCTGCTCTGTGACTGGAAAATGAATGTTTTATGGCCATTCCTGACTGCAGAACACACACTGCCACTACCAAGCTCTGCTCTTGTGATGCTGCTGCCAGCACAGGGCTCTGGCCTCAGCCCTGGCTCACCCCACAGCACTCACAGCAGGGCAGGAGGAGCCCCTTTCCCAAGGCTGTGTCTGTTCCCTCCAGCTCTCCATTGTGGTAGACTCCTGCTCCAGCCCACTGAAGCTGAGCTCTGTCAGTGAGTATCCCACCAGTGCTTACTCCAGGGTGGCTTACTTAGTCAGTCTTGCTGAAAAGCTTCACTCCAGCCTTTCCATCCAGTGAATGGTTTATATCATTGCACAGCCAAAGAGATCCCATAAGAAAGTTTTTCAATCTTTTTCCATAATGGCAATCTGCATCTGTCTCACTCCTCTGCTGCCAAGCAATGGTGTGATTTCGGCTTTGATCTGCCTTTGCTATTTTTCCCTTCTTATAAAAACACCATTTGGGAATATCTCTGCAAAAGTTTTGGTTGGTTTTGGGTTTCCTTGTTTTTTACAGAACTACTGATTGTGGTTGGGATGAGTGTAGAAATGGATCAAGGAAATTGGCCTGACCCTGGATACTCTTTTACACTAACACAACATAGTGTTAAGTGAGTACTGAAGCTTGCTGGCCCATTCAGCAGCATTTCACCCTCAGTTTGTCAGAGACAACAGGCATAGAGCAGCGAAGAACCAGGCTGGGTGTGTGATTTTTTTTCCTGATGAGTCTCATCATTCAGTATTCCATGTAAAATTAGGAGTCTATCTTTGGGTCCTTGTGTCTCAGCTGCAGAGACATGTGCTTCATCCCTGTTAGTGTTACCTACCAGCACAAATGCTCACCAGTGCCCATCCATATAGCTTGGGGTCTCCCCGTGGGGCTCCTGGAGGGAACCTCTGCCATTAACCCATCCCCAGAGTACGGAACAGCCTGGTGCTGAGGCCAGGCATCAGCAGGGAGTGTTCAGGAGCAAATTGCCAAAACCCATGGATTAAGACATGTGCTGACAGTGGCCAGCAGCAATGCCTGCTATGCAGAGCCTCCTGCAGCACTGGCTCGGGGCAGGGCCAGGCTTGTGCAGTTATCACTGTTCCCTGCCATCCGTACGTAATTCCAGAGGCACGTGGGTTACTGCCCAGAGCCTATTAAAGATCCTTCTGGAACAATTACCCACATGCTGTTTACTGCTTAAAGTGGGAAAGTACATGCCAAAGGCAGGTAAATAGACAGTAGTTCTTCCAACTTGATGTCTAGCTGCAGGAACAACTACCTAGAAACTTGGTTTTCCATTCTTTGTCCATTCTCTGCAGCCATTGCCTTTCAAATTTGGGGGCTAAATTGTTCCAGTGATGCATTTCTGAACAGTGCTCACCATTCTGCCCACAGAGGCGACCACCCAGCATCCATCATCTGGTTTAAATTTACTTTCAGAGAGTAAAAGGGCTATTGCTAAAGCAGCTCAATATACCCACTTGGCTCCCTCTGGCACCTACAGCCTCCTCAGGGTTACAGGGAATTATTCACTCCTTCTGACATTTATTATATTGAATTATTAAAACACTTTGGTTGTCGTGCAGTGTTAGTTCAGTGTCATGTTTGCAGCACCTCACGGGCTGGGCTCTTACAGCTCTTGCTAAAAGCTGCCTTTTCAGAGCCTGAGGTCTTGGCTGGGGCTCGACTGCTCTCCACACAGTTGGGCATTATGTGGAAGAAGTGGGGGGAGTAAGGGGGGAGCCACCACCTTCCTCCTACATCGATTTTTCTAAGCTTTTCCTCCTCTCTGCTCAGCCTGGCATCACTTAGCAAGGCTTTTCCTTTTCTTTAGGTCAGGATGTGCCCCAGGAGAGGGTGTGAGTGCGTTTCCTGTGCACCTCTAGGGTGGCTCTGCCCTAGTGCTAGAGATGGGAAAGATCCAGGACACCTGGGGGAATTTGCAAGCCCTGGCTGTGTTGCTGTGCCCTCTTCCATGGGAAACAAAGCAGAAAAGGAGGAGTGCCCTGTGTGCTTTTTACAGGAGACATACAGCTGGACCACCTTGCATAGGGCTGTTTCATGTGGGCATGCAGGGAAGCCAGGCAGGCGCCGAGAGCCTTTGGTAGGGTTGAACCCTGCAGTCACATCACTGATTTTAGGGGAGCTGATGTTTAACACCACAACTGAAAATTATCCCTCGCCTTCCCAGCAGCGAGTGTGGGGGCATCACTCAGTGCTTTGTCCTGCCTCCAGCTGGGAAATGCAGCTCCCTCTGTGGGATATATCCTGCTCCTCACATCACCTTCTGTGCGTGCACCCTTGGGCAACTGCAGGAGCAAGAAAAAGCAGTTTAGGAGGACTGGGAGAAACAAACTGCCCTCTGCCCTGCTGCTTTCCAGTTCACTGAGCTTCACCAGCTCAGTCTGCAGAGGAAGGGATCCGGTATTTTTGGTTCTCTGGGAATGAAAGTACCCGACTCAGGAGACTAAAATACAATCCCGGCAGCTATTGTTTAGAAACTGGGTCTTCAAATCAACTCTTTATACAAGAACTGTAACTCACAGTAACAGTGTCCTCAAGTGCAGGTACCACTGAACTGAAGTGCAGAGACTTAATTTGCTGCTTTTCCCCCCAAAAGGAGTTGCCATTTGCCTCGCTCAGGACACAGCTGCCCTGCAGCTTGCTGGGGACTTGCTGCCATAGAGGGCAACTGTTCTTCCCTCAGCTTGGGGAAACCAAATGTCCTAATAAAAAATATCCATTTTAGAGGTCTGGGTTATATTTTGTACAGGGCAGGGGAGAAAACGCCTGCAGTGCTCTCGGGTATGGAGTCAATGCAATGTTTATGCAAAAGGAAAAGCCATTAGAAATCACAGAAATGAGAAGCCTGCAGTTTCTGGCTTCACTCATTTTTCAATACCTCCTTTAATCCAGACCAACCCAACCCACAGCCCTTGTATATGCATGGGTATTTATAACTCCTATATTTTCCTCCTTGCACACACAAGTGAAATTCAGCCTTTTCTGGGCCTGGGGGATTTATCGACCACACCAAGGGCAAACACCAGCTGAGAACAGGAAGCACAAAAATCCTGCGGCAGTGAGCTCTGCGGGGAGTGGGGGCCAGTCAGGGTGGTCACCCCAGCACTACCAACACCTCAAAATGCCCACATTTGGTAATGCAGTATTGGCTTGTCTGCTAGAAAATTCAGATAGTGGGGGTGATTTACTGTAGTCTCCTTTCTCTGTTCCTCCTGTTAGTGCAAAGAGGAAGGGAAGTGCTGTTAAAGCACTGAAACATAGTCCTGTAAAGCACTAAAGGTGGCTCCTGCCCACAGTGCTGGGAAGATGTGAAGGGCTGGGAATGTCTGTTCCAGGGTTTCTAAGAAGCATCTGCTGATAATCTCCATTGCACATCAGTTGACCTTGATGCAAGTTCAACCTGAGGGTCTACAGCCCTCCAATACCATGTCTGCAGCTCCCTGGTTTAAACCCATCTCCTCACACTGCAGCCACTCCTTGCAGAGGTTCCTAAACTTCCAGGACACTGTAGGTCGAATGGACATTAAGCTTGGACTCTCCTTTTTCCAGGACCTTCTGAGTTTATGGGACTCCCAGGTGTACCCCCCAGCAGGAGAAGAGAAAATTTAAAAAAAAAGAAAAGAAAAGAAAAAATTAAAATAAATAAAAAAGATAAATATGAAATAAAGAAAAAATATAAAATA
>WEIV01024720.1:61600-77950 GCA_013390005.1 Calyptomena viridis
GGTGAGTGAGGGGCTCCGCGGGCGCCGCTGCCCCTGCGGGAAGGGAGAGAGGAGGAGGGTGAGGAGGGTGCGGGTGAGCCCGGTCCCGATCCAGGTCCCGGTCCCGATCCCGATCCCGCCCCGGCGGGGCTGTGCGAGCGCTGCGCGGAGGTTGGCAGCCCCTCCGGAGAAGCTTTTCCTTGGAGCGGGGCTGGCAGGAAGGGGAGCGGCGATCCTGGGCGTCGGGAGCAGAAAGCAAAGCCGGGAGGAGGAGAGCAGAACTTTTGCCTCAAAGGGGTTTTCCCCATACGCTGTGGGTTGGAGCCCTCCCGACCCCGGGCTGTGCGGGCTTGCAAGCCCCCGCAGCGGTGCCAGCGGTGCCCTGGACCCGGGCATGTTCGGTGGGGTAGTGGGGTACCTGCTCGGTCCCTCGGTGCTATATGAGGGATGTGAGCGTTTCCCCGCTGCTGGGATGGCTCAGCCTGCCTGTCCTGCTCACTTTTTGCCTAGCTGTCGGACAAGTTCCTGCTTACACAATCGAGGATCTCTTTTAGCAGAGAGTAATAAGGTCAGGTACACCTGGGCAAGGCGCACTGAGCAATAGGAGATTGAGATCCTGTAGAAAGATAAGCTCAAAAGCAAGCCCTAAGTTTGTTACGCACCTTTTCTGCACGACTGGAAAATTGGGTCTGGGCATATGTTTGCACAAGCAATCACCCACCTTTGGCTTATCATTCCAACCATTTCACAGGATAAAATTAGCTTTGGGCACTTTTGTTCCAAGCAATTACATGGGAAAACTTGTCTGGAAAATCAGATTATTCTGCACTCATCGTGTTTGTGCCAACACGCAGCCATCCGAGATAAGCAGAGCTGAGCAGATACGTGGTGTGGTGGTATGTGCTCTGCTGTGGTTTTGCCCCTCGTTCTGCAGGACAGCCTTTGCTGTGGTGCAGAAAGCTCAATCCATCCAGGAGAAAGGCTGCAGAGTGGGAACCGGTGTGATTGAGGAGCCTGGCAGGGAAATGGGACTGTCCAGCGTTAAAGGAACATCACATGTGTTCAGTGGGACTGGTGGGAAGAAGTGTCCAAGAGAGGGGCCTGTTCAAAGCCTGAGCTCTCTCCTGCTTAAACCCACAGGATTTTTGCTTCATTTAAACCCAGATTATTTATAAAGTTACTATGAAGTTCGCCCTGTGAAACCCCTCCCTATGAGACCCTCTGTAGCATCTGTTGATAGTAAAAGTGGGTTTTTTTTTTATTTTTCCAAGAACAGGAGCAATTAATCCCAGGCATCAAGCTTGCAGGTTCTCAGTAACAAGTAGAAACTGCATTTCACAAGCAGATTCTTGTGGTCTCTGCAGGCATTCATTAGATTGGTATTTGATATCAGCAAAAAGGTGTGTGGGGGGAAAGCTACTCTCAGATCTCAGCCCCGATGTTTGCCACCAGGATATGGATAAATTTGGCCTCATCTGAAATGCAAATTCCTATCTGGAAAGCATGCGAGAGGTCTTAGTGTTTGCAGTAAAACAACACTTTCCATCGAAGCAGGCAGGGTATTGTTGCATCCAACTGGCAAAAGCTCTTGTTGATTTTTGTGGAAGTTGTAACTTTCATTTGTTGTTGAAAAATTAAAGAAACTGTATGTGCTCAGATGATGGCTCGGGAGCTGCCCTGGTTGGCGACGGCAGAAAAAGGAGAAGCTGTGGCCAACAAGGCAGCCCTGTAAGCAGTCTGTGGTCACAGAAGATGTTTGTGCTCTGATTGCTCATAACATAGCATTTCCCTTGAGGTTGGTATTAGGGGTTAAAGGTTTTCAAGAGAACTCTTTGTTTAAAGATCTTTAAAGTTCCAATAGGGGCCCCTTTGTTCACTCTGGAGCAGCATGCCTGCCTTGTTAAAAACTCAGCACTCATAAAATGCCATTTACAAATGCCTCATGAATAGGGCTGAAACGTGGAGGGGAGATAAGTAGTGTTTGTATCATAGAAATCACATAGAAATTACAGAGTTGCCCTACCATGAGTGAATAAATGGGACCTAGAAAAACCATGGCAAAAAAAAAAAAAAAGATTGCGTGGTGCTCATAAAGAAACTTATGAAAGCTATTCCACCAGCACCACTAGGTCCCTCTCGTGCCAGATGTCACACGTGTCTCCCCCAGCCGTGCCTGGAAGGCTGAGTGGCTCCTGCCACTTGTCATTACCTCTCAGTAATCATGTTTTCTCCACTATGGGCCCAAACAGTAGCAGATTGAGCACTTGGGCTGCGTTGGGAGCTTGCACAGCTGCCATAAGGGCTCCATTGATCAGCCGGGCACAGGGACCCCGACTCAGTGCTCTCTGTTACCTGCTGAGGGCTGGTGAGCATCACCCTTCTGTAGGTACTCAAGCACAGATATACCTTTAGGTGTCAAGTAACATTTTTAGCTCTTAGAAGGCTTTAGTTCTCTTCTCTCTTGACTAAATGTAAAGGGTTTTAAACCAGCTCCGTTGAAGCAGGAGAGGGTATAGGTGTGTGCTCAGGAAACTCCAGGGACTGGTGCACAGTGATAGCAGTGTTTCCATGTGGGATGCTCTGGACTGCCTTGCCTGATCCTGTGCCTGAAGCTTTTCTGGTCTTGCACAGCTTGTCCTTCGCTGTGTTTTTTACTGGAGGCTAGATCCATCTTCCCTAACAACTTTCTGCCATTGCCTCTTACCTGCAAACTTCTGATCCTCTCACCTTGCAAGGCCTTGGCTGCACACAGGAATCCATCCCTAGCCTAGTCCTTGTGGTGCCCATCAGGAAAATCCATAGGACTCAGCTGTTGTCCCTTGCAGAAAGGTGGCAGTAACTTGGGTTTTTTCCCGATTTCAGCTTTCCTGTCTCTGGGCTTTGTCTTGCTGCTTTGTTGGTTGATTGACAAAGTGTAAACTTGGGAGTCTTTATAGTCTGTGAACTCATAGGAGTCCATGGTCTATGTAGGGAGCCAGTGGGAGCAGATCTGTTGACAGCAGAGGTAACCCACTGTACGAGAGTCTGTGTCTGGACTGGAAAATTAGGCAGGGTCCACAAACTGAAAAATGGACAAACCCTGCCTTTGGGTATTCACAGCTCCTATACCTGCAGCTGGACTTGGTTGGCTTCCCCAGAGGGTTACCTGCTCTTCAGTGTGGCAGAAGTGAGGCCACAGCCCACTGTGATGCTGGTAAAGCTCTTCTCTGGTGCATCTCCTACAGAGTGACAGCATCCCAGTCCTGGGATAGCAGTTCTCCTGCTGTCAGAGGGATGTGGAAGCTGTGAAGTTAGGTGGGAGATGTTTCCTGTACTACCTTTGAGATTCTTTCTGTGAAAAGTATCTACACAAAGAATTCAACCAGGGACAAAAAGCCTCCACGTGCCTTTCTGCAGCCGCCAAATGCTCCCTGCTTTCTGCTATTTCAATTAAACACATAGCAGGATGGGTAGGATAAAGGGGAGAGGCAAAATAATATTCTTCTGGTGTGTTTTCTTATGCCAACGCATTGAGTCACATCTCCAGAGTGAGAAATATGATATAAAGGTTTAGAGAAGGAGGTCAGGCAATGAATCTATGATTGTGGGGCAGCAATAGCAGGCGGTGTCTGTGGTTGTCTGTGCCATGTAAACTTGCTGGAGGTCAGCTGGGGATAGTCATCCCAGCAGATTTGGGAGACAGATGTCCTGCTCGTAAATATCAATCTCATTATTTAGAGATACCAGTTCTGCTGCATCAGGAGCTCAGCTCTCAAACTCTGCACCAGCTCAGGAACTGTTTCGGGCCATTTCTCTTTCCTTTGTGGTTGAACATGCATATTTCTGGGAAAAAAAATGCTCTCTAACACCTTCCTCCCAGAACGAGAACTTGGGCAGTGGATCGCTGCCTCAGCTTCTGGATGGCCCAGACATCCTTCCCTCCAAAGTTTGAAGTCTCTTGGCCCAGCTCAGCTGTCCTCCAAGGGCCTGTTTGTAGGAGAGCATTTGTTTTTTAAAGAGAGTCAGTAAGGTGTGTCTGTTCCCTGTTCATCACTTTTCATCAAAATCAAAGTATTTCAAGATGTCTCCAGTCTTGCTTAAAGTACCAGTTAGCTGTTGTGCAGCTCAGGGGTCAAGTGTAGCCTAAAGGTCTTGAGTGGGACAGGGAGGAACAAACAAATGTCACTGGCAGTCCTGAAACAGAAGCCATCTCTGATAAGTTGAACAAGGGGATTTGGCTGACTGTGTTTTCCTCTTGGCTAGATCTTTAACATGTTAATTTGCAAGTGAACCTGGTGTTTATTCGTGGCAGCTGTTGCTGAAGCAGCCCAGGTACAGCCTGTTTCAGTGCAGAGCTGTCTGGGCAAGAGACTTTCCTGCCAGCTGAGTTGCAGCACACTGGGAGGTCTTTTAGAGACAGACTGATGGCAGAGAAAGACCCCATGTGCTGTTGTGGAGAGGGATATAGAAGGGGATGCTCTGTCCATTTCTACACCCAGCATTTCCCTCCCAAGGGGACTTCAAATGTCATCTCATAGTATAAACTTGTCAGGACTTGTATGAGTCCGTGAGCTGTGAGTCAAAGATGTCTGTTACTCAGCCAGCAAATGAATCTGGACAAGAAACCCACCTTCTTCTTGCCTTCCTTGTGAATATTCAGGAGTGGGCCCCATAAAATGGGCCTTTGCGAGGAGCAAAAGGAGTGAAAGAGAAGTCCCTTCTGCATCCAGCAAGGTTTTCCTGTTATAGCACTCCTGCTGATTGCTCCTGTTGGGTTTGGAGCCTTGATGTGCTGTTCAAGAAATACAGTCTTGTTTTTCAAACAACGTGTCCTTCCAGGTGGCACTTGGCCCAGTAAAGCTGCCATAGCATTGTAACTGGAGAATACTGTGATGTCCTGGAAAGAGTCTGCTCTGGTTCTCCCACATGTGTGTTTGGGAAGATCTGAATTAAAAAGGGGGAAAAAACCTTTCGGGCTGGAAATTCTGCTTTCCTGGTCTCAACATGCTCGTGCTCCCAGACTCTTCCTTGCTCTGAAAACTGCACTGCTATGATGAAGTGTAAGGCCGATGTTGCCTGTGAAATGGTCCTGAGAGTATATTCAGTGCTCGTGGGCAGCAGAGGCACCTCTGAGAGCTGGGTATCTGCAGGCAGAGAGCACCTCGAGACTGGGGATTGTGCTGGGAGAAACCAATCTTTAGGAAACCCTTCAGGAGAGGGTGAATCCAGCTCCAGGGCTGTCCTGGGCCTCATGCTTTCACATTGCTTGAAGGTCTTGCAAATACATGGACAGTGTGCCAGCAGTCATCAAGGTTTCCACAGCAAAATCTGGCATCGAGAGGTGCCTTCAGGCTGATTTAAGTTGTCTGCACCTTTCCAGGTAGCTCTGGTTGCTTCATTGTCCACTGTGCCTGAGGCAAGACATGCTTTGGTCTTCCTTGTCTTCCTTGGTCCCTTGTGCACCTTTTGGGCAGCCTTTCTCTCAGGCGTGGACCTGAAGGATGATGACTAGCTGTCCTGCTGAGGACATGACAGTTTGTCTCCCCATCCTCCAGACTGAGGATGCTCTTGCTGTTTTTCTGCTGTTGTACTGGCAGGACTGGTGTCCTAAGCACAAGGACTCAGGGGTGTGCTTCCTGAGCATATTTTGTGTTTTTTTTAACTCTTCCATCAAATAACACTGATGTGGGTGTTGAATTACAGCCTCCCAAAACTGTCTAGTTGGGTCCCCGCAAAGAAAAGCCCTGCAGAACAAAGCAGGGTGCATGGAGAAGCACATGAGGAGAGTGAATCTTGGTAACATCATGTCTAGGTCTGCTCTACCAGCAGCCAAGATTTCCAGCACAGAAATATGTGCTTATTAGACAACCCTCCAGCTTGGCTCATGCTGGGTAGCAGTGTGCTGGATGAGTGCCTCCGGTCTGTTCCCCACTCCTTGCAACACGTGGTGATCCCTTGTCCTGGCTTCTTGCAGGGTCTGGACCCAGGGCAGAGATGCTACTGCAATGTGCCAAAGGACTGCCAAGCCTAGGCAGGTGTCTGGAGTCCTGTGTTTTTTGCCATAAACATAAATCTCAGCTAGAGATTGATGTACTCAGATATACGAGATCTTGTAGTTCTCATACCTGAGAACTGGCTCGTGTCTCCACAGCCATGGTCCACAACCTGCTTTCCTCCTCGTGACACTACAGTCAGCTTTTCCTGGGCTGTGAATGCACTGCCACCTCCTCAGCCTTTCACCTCTCCTTTCTCCATCTGCTTTATCCCCTCCCCTATAGCAGAAAGCAGTGTAGGGAGCCAGCAGCATTCCTCACCCTGCTCCCTGCTGTACCCTGTCCTTTGGGCTTGCTCAAGGGAGGATATACCCAGGTCCAACCCTCGACCATCTGGATGAAACAGAAGAGGAATATTCAGAGCATTTCTGTTAACCTGTAGCCAGGACAGAGCTGCCAAGGAGGCCACGCTGAAACCCGAAGCGGCTGTTTTTCCTGAGCCTCGGTACTTGGCAGGGAGAGCAGATGAACAAGTGACAGAGCAGGGAGGGATGCAAGCGCCCTGGGGAGCAGCACTGGTGGTGGAGGTACCCAGGGAAGGTGTCCAGGGAAGATGTGCTGGCTTACCTGTTTGAGGATCCATCTCCATGTCCTCCTTGGCTGAGATCACAAGGAGAGTCAAGACTGTGTGAGAGTCAAGACTCTCCTCATTGGGGAGTTGGGGTCATTGCTGACCTTCTGTCCTTACGTATGGTTCTTCCCTTGGTCACCTTCTTTGCACCATGTCCTGAGCATCTCCATCAGCAGTGAAAAGCAATGACTGGTTTTCCCCTTGCGTTGCTGAGGAAGGTCAGGAGATGGTCCAAGTGCCCCTTTCGGCTCAGCTGCCACATGGTTTGGCTGAGCCAGCCCAGCCAGCAGCACTTGCCCTTCCTGGATCTTTTTTCCTTTATAGCTCAGTGTTATCTCAAGGTCTCTGGTGTTGTAGCTGACGCCGTGTTTGCCTTCCCTCACAGCACCTGCCTGCCAGGTGGTTGCTTCCCACCCATCTCCCTCCCACTCCTGTGTGGTAGCAAGGGGCTCAGGGGGGATGGTGTTGGAGCCTTCATGGTGTGGGGAGCCCCTCCATGGGGATGCAAGTCAGCCCCAGTGCTGCCACCCCCAGGGGAGTAAGGACAGTGGGTAGCGGGGAAGTTGCCCAGTGTGGGAAGGTGGGAAAGGTACTGGGGGACATCTGTCCCATCACTTTTGCTTCCTTGTCCCCATCAGCCTTGCTGCTGGGGCAGGGCTGGGCATTATATTGAATCAGGGACCAGGATGCTGTCCCAGCCTCGTTTTTGCTGCCAGGAGCACCAGCACTGGATGCGTGGCTGAGCAGCCATGCCCTGCCCTGTCCAGGCAGCATCAGCCCTTCCAGCTGTGGGAAGTGCCAAGACTTTATCCAAAGCTGAGATGCTGTTAAAAATAGATCAGTCTTGAACTGGTTTTCTCCTTCTTGGTTCCTGGCCTGACAGCTCATTCCTGTCTCTGGGCTGGCTATGAAGCTATGTGGATGCTGTGAGATGCAGGCTCCATACCAGCCTGCCACTGCAGGGAGGTGCAGGAATGTTATAGGTGGCATAGCTGTCCCAGAAATATTTAGTGATTAGTGAGTGCTTTGTCCTGGAAAGAAGCAGTGCTGAAAAAAGAATGTGGTAAATAAATGGGGAAATGAATTTGGGATAGGAGGGACTGTTTGCCTCTCTGCTTGCATGTGGTACTCTTGTGAGGGGACACAGGTACCTGAGCACTCCAGGCCACAAAGCAATGCTCACCTTGGCCCCATGGTTTCCTAGAAAACACCTGCCAGGCTGCCACCCCCACTCATCCTCTCATCTCAGAGTGATCCCACTGGCCCTTCCTGCATGGTTCTGCAGGAGCTCCTGATGCTGCTGTGGAGTCACTGCATCCTGGGTTGGTGGGCTGCTCACCTCTGGGGTCCTTACCATGTCTCTCACTTTGAGACTGGTATTCTGGATCCCAGTTTCTTCTTGTAGTCCTTTTCTGTCCTACTCATTCTTCAGTGCAGTTTTCCAGGTGTGAACATTGAGTTTGGAGACAGTTTTGAGATGCAGCTGTGAAAACTATTATCAGCGTCCTTGCTATCAAAGACGTGGTGTTCAGGGCTGCACGTAACCACTGAGCAATTAAACAGCAACCCTGGTGATGAATTATAACTGAGACCTCCTGGGGCTAAATAAATATCGGCTGATAACTACCGATAAAATGAATTTCTGTGTGCTTTTTTTTAAGAGCAGCCTTCCAGTATCCGTGTCCAGTCCTGGCACTGCACGTCTCCCAGGGAAGGCTGTATTATCTGTGGCATTTCCATCCCCAGCACCTTGGGTTTCCAACCAGAGCTGGAATAAAAATAAACAAAATAAATCCATGTCCCTGAAGGTGCTAGGCAAGGGAGGGAAAGCCAAGGCAACACAGAGCTGGGCAAGGAGAAGTGACAAGTTGAGGTTTTGGGTAACCAGTTTAAATATCTTTTTCCCCAGTGATCCCACCTTAAAGGCATGAAAAAATTGTCAAAGTGCAGAGCATCCCTCAGAAAAGCCAGCAGGACAGGGAGAGCTGCAGAGCACTGGTGGCAGGGTGGTGGGCACCCCAGGGTGATGTGAAGGAGAGCAGCAGTACTTCACCCAGCACCTGCTTGGAGGAAGGGGTGCAATCCCACCAGCACCCTTACACCCTCTGCCTGTGTAGGCTTCTGCTCTCCAAAGGCAGTTTGGAAACTGGCATAGAAAAAATTTATGGATCTCCTTGGAAAAATGATCTTTTCTAGTGACTTTGAGATACTTCTGAGCAGGTTTTGTCTGGGGGCTTCTCTTCCTGTGTGGAGGGAGTGTGAGGAGGGCTGGTGCTCTACATCCCTGGGTGCAGCTTTTGCGTTCTCCACTGGCTGTGGAGAGCAGCCACACAGTCAGGGAAAAAGCATTTGGCTGAACATTCCATCTGCCTGGTTTGCAAGTGAAAATAAGGCTTGTCCAATGGCCAGCTCCACCCAGAGCAGAAAATCAGATGCTTTGGCAGAGCAGTGCTACTGTAATGAAATTGAGCTCTGCTGAGACTGCCAGTCCTTGAATGGGAAAGATCCCACGTGGGTTCAGAGAAATTTGGGGATGGATCTGTCAAAACAGCTGCTTATGGTTTTTGGCACTGTCTGTGGACACCCACTGCAGGTGAATATCACCCTGTGGCCCAGCCCGCCCTTAGTACTGATTGCACATTGTCTTCTCCCTGCAGCACATCATTCTAGCCCTGGAATTGTGTGGTCTCACAGAGCCATGATGAAACTCCTGCCTGTTGTCCCTCTCCTCCTGCTTCTCCTAATGACACTGGAAGCCAGACCAAAACCTGCAGGTGAGCCCTGGCTGGTGGGAAATGGCTGGAGTGGAGAGAAGTGAGAGCATCAGGACACTTAAGCCCTTGCATGACAGCTTGTTGCATGAGGTGGGGGGACATGATGCCTCTTCTTTAGAGGAATCCCCAGGAGGATGGAAGATCCCCCTGGATGTGAGGCCCAAACCTCCCAGCACTGCCCTGGGGAGTGGGAGCCTGAGTCTGGCCCCAGCAGGGTGGGTCTGATGCCACTTACTCTGGGCATATCCCCAGCTTTGACACAGCCCAGATCAGGGCTTGTGACTCTCCTCCCCATGAGCTGCAACCTTGGCAGGAGACACAGACGTGAGGAGGAAGCCCCTCCTTGTATGAGTCTCCAGGGTGGAAGGGACTAAGCATAGCCACGGACACCAGCCTTGCTCCTCCCAGGGCAGAGGGATCTAAATCAATTTCAGTTTAAAAACAGTGAAGGCACCAAATGGAGAAATGAGTGGGTATGTCTCAGAGACCTTTGTAGCAGCTGAGATGACAGCCCTGGTCTGGGCATAATCCAAAGGGAAATCAAAGTGTTTGCTTACCATTAGGCCAAATTCTCCCAGGCTTGGGTGCACACAAGCCAAGCAAAATACGTTCATTGGCATTTCACTTGCTAAACACTCTCCCAGTCTGCACTGGAAGTAGCATCCTTACGTCCAAGAGAGGCTCTTTGGCCCAGTCCCCACCTTGTGCGTCCCCTTAGCTTTGCTTTTCACTATCTCATTTTCTGCCCTTAAAAGAACTACAATCACAATATCCCACATCCAGGGCATGTCTCCCCAGCCTATTGGCCCTGCTCCTGCTCTACTGTCACCTCCCATGAGTTTACTGGGCAGTGGGAAGGTGCCATTTGTGGGGGCTACCCAGACCTGCTCTCTCCATCCCCTATTGAGCACTCCTCCAGACACCCAGCAGGGATCTCTCTGCTCCCTGCAAACCTCCACAAGGCTGAAGAGTCTCTTTGTTCCCTCCTAGCCCTGAAGTGCAGGACGGGTCCCCTGGACATCGTGTTTGTGATCGACAGCTCCCGCAGCGTGCGCCCCTTCGAGTTTGAGACCATGCGGCGGTTCATGATAGACATTATTGGCAACCTGGATGTGGGCCCCAACGCCACGCGCGTGGGGGTGATCCAGTACTCCAGCCAAGTGCAGAACATCTTCTCCCTCAAGACCTTCTTCACGCGGGCAGACATGGAGAAGGCCATCAACAGCATCATCCCGCTGGCCCAGGGCACCATGACAGGGCTGGCCATCCAGTACGCCATGAACGTGGCCTTCACCACACAGGAGGGCGCTCGCCCTCTGCACAAGAAGATCCCCCGCATTGCCATCATCGTGACAGATGGGCGACCCCAGGACCGTGTCACTGAGGTGTCCACCCAGGCCAGGAACGCTGGCATTGAGATCTATGCCGTGGGCATCCAGCGGGCAGACATGAACTCGCTGCGGGCCATGGCCTCACCGCCGCTGGAGGAGCACGTCTTCCTGGTGGAGTCCTTTGAGCTCATCCAGCAGTTTGGAAAGCAGTTCCAGGACAAGCTTTGTGGTGGGTGAAAGCCGCTGCTGCGGAGTGACAAGAGTGGCCCTGGTGTCTGTTCCTCACCTGGGCTAGAAGATGACCTTCAGAGGGGTGTTTGGGGTGGCTGCCCCTGCTAGGAGCAGTGAGGTGCTGGGACAGTACACTGCACAGTGTCCATGTCTGTGCACTGGAAATCAGTGTCTGAGCACTGGGGCTGGCAGGGCAGGGGCTATGTGGATCATCCCAGTGGGTTCTGCCACAGAGAAAGGGGATAAGCCAGAGCTGGGGTCCCCATGTGTCCAGTGTGCCCATGGGCCACTCCGGTGCCTGTTCTGTCTTGCAGGAGTGGACATGTGTGTGGAGCAGGAGCACGGCTGCCAGCACAGCTGCATCAGCACCCCTGGCTCCTTCTACTGCGAATGCAACCCAGGCTACAGGCTCAACATGGACGGAAAGACCTGTTCCCGTAAAAACTCTTTTTATTATCCAATCTCTCATAGGGAGCTTGTAGTTACAGGTCCTGTGGAGGGAAGCTGGGACACAGCAGCAGACCCAGTGAGGCCAGCAGCAGCCTGAGTGCTCTGTTCACTGGGCCTGTTTCCTCCCTTGTCTGTAATGACATGGGATATCCAGCATTGCTAAATCCTGGCCACCCCTCTGTGATGGGACACTTGGGGCTCATATGGGCATAACCAGCTGCCCGTCACCTGAGGGAGCCCCAGCAGGGTGGGATACCAGAGAATGCACATCCCAGCATCAAAGTGCACAGTGTTTTGACCCTGTATTTTAGTGCGAAGCCACATTAGTTGGTCTGGCCACCACATCAAGACTTTTCCTTCTTATCTCACGATGCTGAGAGCTGCTTTGAAGTCCTGGAGTGGTCCCTGCTCTGCTGCTCTTGGGAGGCTGGGATGGGAGGGTGATGCGTGTCCTGTTCCCCCACAGCCATCGATGCCTGTGCAGATGGGCGACACGGCTGTCAGCACCAGTGTGTCAGTGTTCGGGGGTCGTACTCGTGCCGCTGTCGGGCAGGTTACTACCTCAGCCACAACAAGAGGAGCTGCACTAGTAAGTGACAGTCTCCCTCTCTGTCCCTTCTCCCTTTGCTTCTCATTCTCACTCTCCTCTTGTCTTTCCCTTTCTGCCATTGCTCTCCTTCTTGCACCAGTGATTGATTACTGCAGCTTCGGAAACCACAGCTGCCAGCACGAGTGTGTGAGCATTCCCAATGGGCACTACTGTCGCTGCCGCAGCGGGTTCACGCTCCAGCCTGACAGCAAGTCCTGCAGGGGTAGGTCCCAGCATGCCGTATGTGTGTATGGCAGATGCCTTTATGTTCTGTCTGGACCCCAGGGGAAGGGGATAACCCCATGCCCTTGGCTTGTCTTCCAGCCACTGACCTCTGCAATGGGGTGGATCACGGCTGCGAGTTCAAGTGTGTGAGCACAGATGGCTCCTATCACTGTGTGTGCCCTGAGGGCCAGCAGCTCCAGGCTGATGGGAAGTCGTGCAGCAGTGAGTACTGGGACATGTCTCTTGGCATTTTCTTCTGGGCTCTGTGCTCTTGGGAAGGGCTCACCTGACACTGGCCTGGGGGGCTCTAAGTGAGACATTGAGCTAGGTTGGAAGAGGATGAAGAGGTAACTGCGCTTGGGAGAGCACCCTGGCTGCTGCGGGGATGGATGGCTGTGTCCTCAGAGCAGCAGCTTTGAGGAAAGGTTTGCAAAAAGAGAGACCTAGGAAAGGCTTTCACAAGATGTTGGGGTGTCAGTGGAAGTCTTTGGGCTGAGTCCCATGGGCATGCTTTGCGCTCCTTCGTGGCTGCAGTTCCAGGGGGTCTCCACAGTGTCCTGAAGCCCAGAAGCTCTGCCCCATCCATGGGCACCTTCACTCTGACAGTGCCCATGGCCAGACTGGTCCCCTCTCACCTCCTCCCTGTACCTGCAGAGTGTGGAGCTCGGCATGTCGACCTGGTGATGGTGATCGATGGCTCCAAGAGTGTTCGGCCCCAAAACTTTGAGCTAGTGAAGCAGTTTGTGAACCGCATCGTGGACCTTCTGGAGGTGTCACCCCATGGCACACGGGTGGGACTGGTGCAGTACTCCAGCCGTGTCCGCACCGAGTTCCCCCTCAACAAGTACCACAGCGCGGATGAGATCAAGAAGGCAGTGATGGATGTGGAATACATGGAGAAAGGCACCATGACGGGCCTTGCCCTCAAGCATATGGTGGAGCACAGCTTCTCAGAGCTGGAAGGTGCCAGGCCTCCTTCCCACAACATCCCCAGGATCGGGCTTGTCTTCACAGATGGACGCTCCCAAGATGACATCTCTGAATGGGCCAAGAGAGCAAAGGAGTCAGGTCTGGAGGGCTGGGGAACCCCGAGTCACAGTGCTTTGGGCATCCCAGGATGGTTCCTTCAAGTGGCTGTCTTGGGGAGAAGCTGCAGTGTCCAGCTTTGGGGGGCTGCATCTCCTCGGTCTGCAGAGGCAGATGTGTTTTTCTGTGGTTGCAGGGTGCTTTGAGCAGTATCCTTCATGCAGCAGGCTGCACAACCATAGTGCTGCCATGCTCCTGCCCATCCTTCCTGGATTCCTGCTGTGTATTTGGGAAGCTCAGTAAAAATCCTGCATCCTTGGCTTTGCTCCCTCTGGGCTTGGGGCTGCTTGATGCAAGAGTGGCCAGCACAGTACTCAGGTTCTGTCCTTGCCACGCAGGGATTGTCATGTTTGCTGTGGGTGTTGGAAAGGCTGTGGAAGAAGAGCTGAAAGCTATTGCCTCCGAGCCTGTGGAACAGCACTTCTCCTACTCAGCAGACTTCACCACCATGACTCACCTTGTGGAGAATTTCTCACTGAACATTTGCCCAGGTGGGTGCTGCTGGACACACCAGGGGACTCAGCCTCAAGCCATGGGAAGCCTTCCTGTCCCCACAGAGCCAGTGGGGTGGTTTGTGTGTGTGTCACTCTGTGTCAAGTACCCCAAGGCTGAGCTGGGCTGATGTGAGCCTAGGCTGTCTCTGGATCTCACCAGGCTGTTGTGGGTATACAAGTGGGTCTCAGGGTGGGTTTTGGAAGAGGAAAAGATGGAGTTGTGGGGATTAATTAAAAAATGGGGGGTTAATACAAAAATATTAATGCGAGCAGCCACCGCAATGGCATTGTGTGGGCAGAAGTTGGGATGGCACCCTGCCTTGGGGGATGCTGCCCCAGCTCCAAAGGTGACCTTGTCCAGACCTGTGCTGCTGCTGTTGCTGGGTACAGGAGGACCACAGTGAGTTACTGTGAGGGTTTCCCTGCTGTGGGACAGGCTGGAGCTCCCCATTGTCTTTGAGACCCTCATAGGGTTGCAGATACAGAGTCAACACATTGTCCTCGGCACAATGTGACCACATGTGTGAGAGCTCTGTGGGATGCCTGCAGGGATGCCTGAAAGCGGGCTTGCTGTGCTAGCAGGGATGCAGCCTGGCAAAAAGAGAGGCTGAAAAAAAAAGGGCAGAATAGTGGGGAGGTCCAGTCCCGGTGGGTGGCTATAGGGACAAGTTGTATGGAAGCAAGGGAGAGCCATGGGGGCACTGTTGGTCCATGGCTCTGACTGCAGCCAAACCTCCACATCCCAGAGGAAAGCAAAGGGGAGACGGAGATCCGCAGCCCGTGTGAGTGCGAGGCACTGGTGCAGTTCCAGACAAACACTGTGGCCATCCTGCAGAGCCTGACGGAGAAAAATATCCTTTGGGGTGTTGCCTGGGCTTGCTGGGCTACAGGGCAGCTGGAAACAGGGCACGTATGGGGAAGGGAGGGAGGGATAAATGGGAGTGGGAAAACCTTTAGGCTTCTACAAGAGGAAAAAAGCTCTTTGCCCACCAGACTGTCTGGCTCACACTGTTTCCTTAGCATGTTCACTTGCTCAGATGACGGCAAGGCTTGAAGACTTGGAGAAGCAGATTGCCAACAGCAAGTGATGCTGGCAGAGGACTGCAGTGCTCGGATGGGGCACGGGGATGTACAGTAGCTACGTGACATTGTTATTGCTAGGTTATGGGAAAGCATCAGTGTTTGTTCTTGTATCGCAAAATCCCCAGGGGCATGTGGATTGTATTTAAAAAAGAAAATCCTAAAAACACCAAAAAGGAACTTGATCAAAACCTCTGCTATGAAGCCAAGGGTTTAGCCATGGCTGTTGCCTCATTCCTCCCAAGTGGGAGGTCTTGGATGAGGGGGGGATGACTGTGTGGGCAGGAAGATCTTTGGACAGATGTGACACCTGGCCTTTCCACTGAGTGACCAGGATGACCCCACCCCTGCACAGCCCCCCTGGACCTTGGCAAACTACTTTGCAAGAGTATTTTCACACCCTGAGAGCTTCTGTTGTATATCTATCTGCTGCCAAGTGCTGGGGCAAGGAAAGCCAAGTGGCGCAGGAAGGGCGAGAGATGCCCAGCCAGCTCCTGCCATGGTGCCCAGGTGGGCTCCCATGGGAAAGCGGGCAACAGTAATCATCAGATCCCCTTGCCTTAGTTGGGCAGAATTGTTTGGGAATTGGTATTGCCTTGTTTGGTTTTATAATGATGTAGAAAAATGGAAATTATTCTTTCTATCAATATCTGTGTGTGTGTGTATATATATATCTATGCATATTTAATTTTGAGAGCAGGTTAGTGCTATTTTGAAACTCTTTTTTTTCTATAAAGAAATTTCTATCCTGATAATAAACACCCTAAAGATTTGTATGACACGTCCCTCTCCTTTCATCTGGGCTGTGGGGGTCACAGAGATATATCTGCATCAAGACAGAAAATTCTGGTTTTTCAAGGTCTTCTATGCTCAGGCTCTACAAATCCTTTGAGAAATCTTTGCTCTATAGGCATCCCAGAGGAGGCCATATAGATGCTGGGGGGGCTGGAGCACCTCTGACTGAACGATTTGGGAATGTTCAGGTAGGAGACGAGAAGGCCCTGGGGAGGCCTCACTGTGGCCGGGCAGGCCTTGATGGGGCCCAGAGGAAAGAAAGGGACCAGAGTGCTGAGCAGGGCCTGTGGGGAGAGGAGAAGGGGAGGATGGCTTTAAATGGGAGGACGTCAATCTAGGTTCAATCTAAGGAAGATGTGTTTTCCCAGTGAGGGTGGTGAGGCTCTGGCACAGGCTGCGCAGAGCGGCTGTGGATGTCCCATCCCTGGGAACATTCCAGGGCAGGTTGGATGGGGCCCTGACCAACCTGGTGTGGTGGAAGGTTGTTCCTTCCACCATAATCCAAAAGATGGTGTTTAGGGTCCCTTCCAAGCCAAACCATTCAAGGATCCGATCATTTTATGGTCCCCATCCCACATGGAACTCCGGTGACATCAGAGCTCCCAGAGATGTGCCCGTGTTCCATGTGGAACAGTGCCCGGCAACGAGCCCAATGAAGACATTCAACTGCTGCCAGTGCCTTTGCCTGCAGCCAGAGCAGCCTTTGCCCTGAC
>WEIV01024720.1:77969-155325 GCA_013390005.1 Calyptomena viridis
TGGGTCCCCAGGCTGGTGCTGGGCTGGGTGGCCCCGTTCAGGGACACGGTGCCCCATCCCCTGCATTCTGGTGGCACAACCCCCATGTCCCCTGCCCTGAGCCTGCTTTGGACCACACAACCCACGTCCCATCCCCAGCCAGGCTGAGTCCTGGTGGCAGAGCCCTGCTTTGCCAGTGTGTCCCAGGCTGGGGGCACATGGAACACCCAGGAGGGCCAGACTGGAATGACCATGTTGCTTGTTTTGTTCTGGGACTGATGGACACGTAAGACGAGGACGTCCCCCATCTGTACATATGTTTTCTATAGTGTTGTTTTAGTTCTGCTTCTGTAAATATGTTTTATTGATTGTTGGTTTTATACAGTTTCATATAATGTAAATACCAGACCACCTTGGCCCCAACATTGTTTTTGTTGCTCTTCTGTAAATAAATAGTTCTTGTATTTCACACCTCCGTTTTCATTCCATTTTCTCTGGCCACACGCAGTACTTGCAGAGATTTGGTTTCCACTTTGTCCGGGTTCTCGGGGCTGGAGGTGTTTGGGGGTCCTGGCATAGCCCTCATGGTGGTTGGGGTACCTGTGCACAGAGCGAGTCCCACCTACAGAGGTCATGCTCTGCTTTCATTTGCTTTGCACACACTTGATATTTCTAGAGACAACTCCCACCGTGCTCTGTCCCATGCAATCCCATCTGCGAGCAAGGTCGTGCCTGCTTGGTCCTGCAGATCCACATTAATAGCATTTCACTAGGTGGCACCAGACACCAGTGCTCATGAAGGTGCTCTGGGCTGTGGGTACCCCCTTCTACTTGGTACACCGAGGTGGTGGAGACGGCCCAGAGGCCAGTGGAGCATCCTCAGCAATGTGGATGGATGGATGGATGGATGGATGGATGGATGGATGGATGGATGGATGGATGGATGGATGGATGGATGGAATCATCAGGCTGAAAGCACTGTATCAGCAGGTGAGGGACGAGGGTTGCTTTTTGGTTTGGGAATCTGTTCCTCAGGTACTTTGTGCACCTTACTAGGTCTGAAGGATCAGGAGCTCCTGGTCTCCCTCCCTTCCATGCTTCCTTCCATGTTGGTAGGGAATACCAACTGAAGAGCTTCGCTCTTGCTGGGAAAATTCAGCATCTGTCACAGCATTCTAAGCCTCACACAACTCATGCCTTGCTCCTTCAGAAGGAGGCTCACAAAGTGGTTTTCATGGAGAAGAACATAAGCCATGTGGGATGGGGACTGCTCTGCAGGATTCCAGGGCAATGGGTGCTCCACGTGCAGCAGGGTGCAACACAAGGACTGCAGGCAATCCTGTGCCCAGAAATGCCTGGATTCTGGTTATACCTTGGGAGTTTGTAACAGAAAGAGTTCAGACTTTTTCCCCTGCTATGAAAAATGCACTACTGAATGTTCTTCAGATGAATTTCTTTCACCCCATCTTCTCTGCAGCTTAATCCATGCTTGTCCCTTGGTATTTTCTCCTCTCTTGGAGGCACAGATCCAAGCTCCACCTCAGCCAGATGCTGGCACTAGCTGGGAGCACAGCATTGTCCTCTCCAGCCCCAGCAGCAGCTGAATGCCAAAGGATTGCTTAAAAATTAATCCAATGCTTGTACTTCTCATTAAAAGTGCTAAGTTGTTGGTGCACAGCCCAGAAAGTCTGTTTGGGTTGGCTATATCCTCTGCTGGATATTTAATAAATGACTTTACAAAGAGCTAAATACAGCCACGGAGTCAACAGGGAAACTGGACAATAATTAACAGAGAGACAGTAAGTTAATGTGCCCGTTAAGCCTTGAGAATGGAAGGCTGAACAGAAAAGGACACAGTGAAATGCCCACCACACCCTGGATTGGAAGTGGCAGCTCCAGAGGGTGGGTCAGTGCAATGGTGGGGTGCTCAGGGGCTGCACAGAGCATGTAGGGGTGATATTTGGGTTTTTGCTACTCTGCGCCCTGCCTGGTTACAAAATCAGGGACTGCCCCAGGAGTGTAGGGTATTTGGCTGTAGGAGCATTCCCTTCCCAGGACATTCCCAGCACCTGTTGTGTTTCTAGCAGAGCTTGGGTTCCTGCCAGCTCCAAAAGTCCCACAGAAAGGCTCCAGGAACCCCTTACACAAGGTGAGGGGACATTAACACGTTGGTGGGAAATGGAGTAACTTCCCATTGCCCAAGGGCACCTAAAGAAAACAACTTTGCCTGGAGGCTGGGGGTGGGGGAGAGGGCGTATGGGTGTGTACAATTTCCTTGGGAGGGAGGAACAGATGGAGACCTGAAGGGTGGTGGAATTCCTTTGGCATCCAGACAAGAAATACATTCCCTACAGCCATCAAGAGTTAGGGCTCAGTCCTTGAGCTGCATCATGGCTGATGACAGGGCTGTAAGGAGTGGATTATCCCACCCCAGTAAGGCCAGCCACTTTCTCCCAGCAGCAACCTGCTTCCTACAAGGCAGCAGCCACCCAGAGAAGATGCTGAGGTTCAGGTGACCCCCACAGAGCTTGAGAAACCCTTCACTAAGCCAAAGCCGCTTCCTCCACACAAGCTCACACCTGCAGTGGGGCAGGAGTCAGGAGGGTTTGAGGATGGGGCAAGTTACCTCTGGGAAAGACTTCAAGGATCATCTCTGGGAAGGCACAGGCAGCCTCATGCTGATCCAGATTGAGCTGCAAGATTTGGTTTGCAGGTCGATATGCAAGGAAAGTACAAAGGGGAAACCACTTAATAGACCCCTAGAAGGGAACATAGAATGGTTTCTCTTGGAGAAGGATATTTGCCCAGGAGAAAGCAGCTTTCCTACCTCCAGCCTGCCTGGGGAATGATGCCCTGGACAATCTCCCCTTGGCTTGGCCCTCAGCCCCAGGTGTAGCTGCAAGGAACAGTTGTGCAATGGAATAACTGTGTTTTGAGCAATTGAACAATCCCATTTGTGTCTTGTGCAAAAGGCTTCCAGAAAACACAATGCAATTGGCAGAGGAGAAAAGGTACAAACATTGGCACATGCCCAGCCCTGTTCCCCACCCCCATCCTCCCCAAGGCCTTAAATGTCCGTGCCTGGCAGCTCTCACCTCTCAGGGACGTGGCAACATGAAGTCAATGGCTGCTCTCCTCCTGGTGGGGATGCTCATCCTCTGGGCAGAACTGCCAACAGGTATGAGATATCCTAGGATAAGGTAGAGGGAGGAAAAGCTCAGGTGCTGGAAGCAGCCATGCTTACAGGGGTCCTGTGGGAGGGGAAGGGAAAGGAGAGGAGAGAGATGTGTGCTGGGCAGCATCTCCCCAGGGCCCCTCAGCTTCTCTGGAGCAAACAGATCCCTCCTTTTGCAGGCAGCGCCTGGTCCTGCCCACCCGTCCACATCACCTGCGCAATGCACAACCCACCGAACCACTGCCGCACCGACAGGAACTGCCCCTTGTTCAAGAAGTGCTGCCCATCCTTCTGCGGGAGGAGATGCCTCTCAAAGCCACCCCGCATCCCTGTCTCCTACGGTAGGAGCTCAGGAACCCCCCCACCTGTTCCCACTTCCCTGGTAGAGAGGGGGGTGTGATGATGGTGGCTCTGGGCAGGGACCTGTGTCCAGCTGCCAGAGACCACTGTCAGGTGGGTGCAGTGACTGGTGGCCAAACATGTGAGCTGGGGTTACTCTGGACAACCTGTTTCTTTCTCTCCCTTTCACCAGTGTGAGCTCAGTCAAGAGACCAAGGGCCATCTCAGCATCCCCATCCTACCTCTGGCACCAGCCCATGCTCAGACCACCTTGGCCCCAAGATCAGCCAGCGACAGCTGCCACACAGTGCTATGTGCCACCTGCTTGCCCTTTCTCTCTGCTTCTCCACCACTGTTTTAACAAATAAAAGAGGCTTCTCCCAGGAATGCTTGTGGTGTGTGACTCCTTTCCCTGCCTCCACCTCTCCCTCTCCAAGCCCATCCTGGCACATAGTCTCACTGCTGGTCTCCCCCCAGAATTTCTGCCTGGGGGAGAGAATGAAAACATTCTAGCTACACACCTGCAGTGTGGTTAGAGGCTTGGCTTGGGGGAGAAAATCCATCCAGGAGCATACAAACCCCAGGAGGAGAGGGCAATGGGAAAGGGCTGAGACAAAACATTATGGGATGCTTTAGGGGATGCTCCTGGCAGGCTGTGAGGGGCCTTGGAAAGCAGTGTGTCCCCCAGACACCTCTCACCTTCCACCACAGGGCTGTGGAAGGGGAATGACTGACCCTGTCTGCCCTGGGGGATACAGGAGACAGAGCCTCCCTGAGAGTGCCCCACTTGAGGCACATCTGGAGGGCAGAGGAGGGGGGTAATATGCACCCAGACCCAAGTGGTGCTGAACCCCTCACTGAATCTGAGCTGGTGGGGAAAATTCAGCTGAAAAAACTTGCCTCAAGCCAGGACAATAAAATTATAGCTCCATGGAGCTCTTGTAAATTTTGTACAGCTGAGTTCCAGGGACAAAAATTCAGGAAATGCCAAGAAATATCATCAGGAGAGCGTGTGTGCAGCCTGAGGGACCTGCCGGCCTCTGCCCAGTGCAATAGCAGAGCCAGGAACTTACACCATGTGCTGCAGGGGCAGGGCATCACCCAGCCTGTGCTGATGCCCAAACAGTGTCTGCCAGCCCTTCCCAGCCCGCCCGATGCCAGGCGTGTATGTCCCATTCTCAACAGGCAGACCCAGCCCAGACTGGGAGATGAGCCTTATCCATCTGCACACACTGGAGAGAACAGAGGGGAGCTGCTGCTGTGTAAGGGCTGAGCTAATGATCCCCACTGCCAGGCACGACTGAGCCTATGTGGAGAGCAGCATCAACTGGTCATATATGTAAATCACATAAATGCAGCAGGATGAAGCTTCTGGCTGTGGGGTTGATACCTAGCATGGCCTAAGGCAGATATTGGAAGCTCTCTGGCCAAGACTGGGGAGAGCATCTGCAGGAGAGAGAGTCCTTCTATGGTCACCCCGATGGAAGAACTGTAGGGAGGCAAAGACTCAGAAATTATTCAATGACTGAGAAGGAAGAACTCCTATGGTGAACAATTACCTCTCTGCTTAGTCTGGCCACGGGAGGGCAGAGATAACTGGAGAGCTCTTGCCATGCTAGGAAGGCTGGAAAAGCCGAGTGATCCAGCAGGGATAGGCAGAACAAGAGCTGGGAGCTCATCAGCCAAATTCAGTGTAAAATCAGTCATTTTTTTTTCCAGTTCAGCCCTTCTGTGGGAAAACTATCCCTGACACCAGTCCAGCTCTCTGCGGGGGGTGTGCTGTGCCACACAAGCCATGGGGTGAGAAGGGCAGAGCCCCAGCACTCCCCCAGTCATCCCCACACCCAGGCACGGGGCTGGCGGCAGCCAGGGCAAAGCAGCCTGATTACACCTCCCGCGGTCATTAGTCACAGATCACAGCCCTCCTCCTCCATCAGGACCAGCTATTATCAGCTATTAAGCAGGCATTTCCATATAGCTGGCTAATTTGATAATGCTGCAATTATCTTGGTTTGTTAACAAGATTAAATTGCTAATTGGTTTGATTACGCACAGAGCTCCAGGCATGGGGTGCCTCTCCCCTGGCCCCGCACAGCCCGATGGATGCCGTGCCCAGGGCAGCAGCTCCTCTGCACAGACAAGGGCAAGGCAAGAGGGGCTCATCCTCCCAAAAACTGCTGCCTGGGGCCTCCAGATCTTCATGTGATGGCCTGGAGGGATCTTTCTTCCTGCACCAAGACAGAGTCAGTTTTGCCCATGTCACCACTGTCGGCCAGTTGGTGGCCCCGGAAGGTGGGAGGAGATGGCTTTTGGGACAGAGGGTGCTCTGGGGATGTCTAATCTGTCCCAGTCCCTCTGCTTTCTGTTTTGGAGCCCTACAAGCCAGAAATCCTCGAGGCAAACCACCAACTGCACCTCCACCTGCAGCTGCATCAACAAATCCTCTGCCCTCCTCTCCCCAGACACAGGTCCCTGCCCTTGTGCACAGCATTTCCAGCCACCACCAGCTGTACTGGGGAGCTCCCAACACTGGATTAGACTCACCTGTACCCCCCTTATCATGCAGCAGCACCTGCCTGGGAAGAGCTGGGCAGTGCTCTTCCCTGTGACACTGTGACCCTGTGACCCTGTCACACACACAGGTCAGAATCACGGGTGGTGGTAAGTTCCTGGCAGCGTGTACTGGCTGAAATCATTTGCATCCAGGTCTCTGAGGAGGAAGGGAATTTCCCTGTGTGTCCTAAATAGTTCCAGCAAGATAGCAGGAAAAGCAGCAAGTCTTGTGCCAGAGAGATGTTTCCATGCTGGTTCTTTCCACATTACCTGCTTCCCCAAGGTCAGAGCAGCGTGGAGATGTTCACTTTCTGTCTTTACCACATTTCAGGACTTACTGCTGTGAGATCTACTCTGGGACAGGCCTGCCAGGTCTGGTGCTCTGAATGTGGCCAAAGGCTGCACTCAAGGACCCAGCTTTGAGTCAGAAACATCCATTGTGGCACGTCACAGCAGCACCTCTGTAGGGCAGGGAACATGTAGCTCCTTTGGCGTGCAGCAGGTCTGACTTACTCCACCTTCCCTCAAAACAGGGGTTTTGGGGCTGGTCACTTGGACAATTCTCAAAGGAGACATCCAACACTCCCCAACATCCTAGGGGATGGAATCCAAAGTGTCTCTCCAGGGATCCATCAACATCACAGGAACAGCCTTGCTCCACACAATGTACTTTGTTCCACTCTGAAATGTAGGCAGAGCAGAGAATGGAGAAGTCAGATCTCACCCACAGCACAGCAGAACATCTTTAATATTTTCTTGGAGCCTCTCCTTACATATGTTATACTCTGGCTCAGGCGACTGGGTGGTTGGGGTCTGAATACAGAACAATTTGGTGCTCAAGAGCGATGTGAGACCTTTTCAAGAGATGATTCAGACCAGCCTAATAAGAATTACTACAGCTTTGACAACGTTTGAAAAGGGAGGGTTATTGAGGTAGCCTGGCCCAGGAGTGGGAAGCTGTAGTCCCAGCAGGATGTAGCAATCACATCAGTTCCAGACGAGAAAATGCCCTGGGCTGAGCACATCCACTCAGCAGCAGCTGCGCCTTTGGTCAGATCCTATGCACATCCCTCATCATTCCTGCCAAGCAGCTGCAGTATTCCAGGCAGGAAAAGGAGTCGATACCATTCTCCTTCCCACCATAAAAGAAGTATATATACATCTCTGCAGAAAAATAAACATTCCTCACACTGTTGAAGATCCACAGATGTATGAATTCAGTCTGTGCTTTCTTTCATGGGATGTTATATAAACTTAGCTCCTTACACAGACCAAGACCTCCTCCAGTGGCAGGGAGAGAGTGGTCAGAGTTGTCTCATGCCAGCTGATGCCCTCCAGCATTTTCTTTCTGAAGACACAGGGATGCCTTTTTCTTTGGCTTACCTGGCCAGGATGCCCCAGTAACTTTTCCCAGTGCCCTCCCACTCTCCCCAGTGAGGGGTAACAGAGGACATCAGCTCCTGCCGTGCTGGGAGGGCAGAGGGCGAGACACATCCTGGCATTGCACAGTGCAGGGAGGCTGTGTCTGTGTCTGGGAAGCCTTTGAGCTGGGGTGGAAGCTGTCCCTTCTGCCTGGCTCTGGCACATCACCCCAGCTGTGCACTGCCCCCAGCCCCCTGTGTGGTGGGGAGCCCCAAGGGGTCAAGGGGGGTCTGACAGGGGATGGGACCACAGCTGAGGGGTGTCAGAGCAGCCTGTTATGATTTCTGCCAAACCTCACAAGCTGCTTGTGACAAAGCCCTTCAGTCTGGCACAGAACAGCTCTGCATGCCCCACGACAGCCAAGACAGCAGAGCTGTGCTGAGCTGTTTGGCTCCATCCCCCTTTCATCCCACCAGGAATCCTCAGCAGGCTGCTCTCTGCTGCAGCCACACACGGTTGCACACCCAGGAAGCCTGTCAGATGCTGGCAGGTCTTCCCTGAGACAGGAAGCCAAAAGGAAGGCAAAAAAGATGAGGCACTGACAGCACCCTGTAGCTGAGGGAGATCCCTGCATGCCAGCAGTCCTTGTCCTCGTGCAGAAAGAGAGAAAAGGAGACAGAAACCTCTTCCCTCTGCAATAACCCACACTGCATGAAGGCACATGTGAGAGCTCAGCAGGAGACTGGCAGTGGCACAGACAGGGCAGCCGGGCTCCATCACCCCTGCCCTCTCTGTAGCCCCATCTCTCAGGGGATCACTTCCTCTGCAGTCCCTCAGAGAGGCTGATGTCTGCATCCAGCCAAGCAGCTGGGATGTTCCACAAATAACAGCTCTGGCAAAGGCTGGAAAAGCACTTGGAGACTCACACGAAGCAGTTTGCAGAGAGGAAAGCATCTCCCATAGGCACCAGCCCCTGCAGCAGTAAAGATCCCAACCCAGAGCCCACACGTGCTCAGGGCCACAAACCACCAGTACAGGCACAAGGGTACCTTCCCACCCCTCCCAAATGGAGCCACTTACCTGCAGACAGCCCCTCCCAGCTGAAACCAATGCCTCTCTATAGCAAAGCATGGAAGAGAAGAGTGGACTATTCATGCTGTAGGGCAACCCAACCAGCTCCTGCCACTCCCTAGCTCCAACTGCAGAGGGGAAGCTGTTTCCCAGTTCCTTCAGGTCCCACCAGCAGCATTGCACAGGGGGAATTCCTGCCTCTTCAGCCCTGCCTGTGCCAAGGCACACACAGATGCTCCTTTCCCTGACACTATGTAGGTTAATAACATGCAATGTGATGGCAAGGCACAGGGAACTGCAACGCGATGTCAATATTTAGCTTTTACACATTTGCCTAATTAGAGAACAATCTGTGATTCCCTCGGAAGGAGGCATGGCTGCTTCGCCCCCCTCCCTCCCTTTCTGTATGTTCCCCGTTCAGACGGGATAAACGTCAGCTCATTATTTCTGGAGTTCACTAGTCGCAAACGGTCTGTCCCAAAATGCTATTCCCAGGCACTGGATGTCAGAAATCATTATACTAAATAAAGCTTCATGAATGATTCATGAGGCTGGATTTCACATTAATCAGGGAGAGATGGGCAAAGGCAGCACAGCACAGCCGTGTCACGTTCCTGCACAGCCAAGCAAACGGAGAGGTTTGGACCTTCAAGGCAAAAATCAGAGATATGGTGCCAATCAGAGGAACACCCTGATCCCAGCATGATTAGAACCTGACCCAGCAGAGACTGAAAGAGACAGCAGGCCATTTCCCAAATACATTTCTGCTTCAGGAGCTCCTGTGACTCGATCACGTTAATGAGCCCAGGGCAGCCGGGTGCTGCTCCGAGCATCCCGAGATGCACGACTGCTTTCCACATGAGGCCTGGTGCCCAGCATGGGGCTGGGACAGTGCTTGGGACTCACGTACTGACTCCTTGGCTCTGTGCACTAGGGTCTCTAAAAATAGAAAAATGTTTTCCTGAAATGTCATCAGGAGGCTCCTTTCAGGGCTCAGGCAAATGGAGCTTCTGCCTGGATCCCATGATGCATCCCAGGACAGGCTGCCCACCAACAAGCATCTTCTCGGGACACAAATGCTTCTTCCACTGCTCCAAGACTTTGGAAACCAGGTAGATGTGTCCTCTCTTAGTACTTGAATCTGCCTAAAAAGGCAAGCTCTGAACTCTGTGGATCAATGAAAGAACAAGGGGTGCCCTCAACATGCAGTTGAGGGAAGGAGGCAATAAAAAGTGGGGTCCTGTGTGCATTTTGTAGGAATAAGTGCCCATGTCTCTCCCAGCCATCCAGACTCAGCCAGCAACCTCTCATCCACTGCATCCTATGTCTTTGGCTTCTTCTCTGCTGCTTCCTCTAAAATTCCTGGTAAAAAGCCCTCAAAACTACAGTAGTATAGTGATAAGCAGCCAGGCTGGCTGTATGGCATGGAAGAATCCATAGCCAGCATTGCAAATCTGGGCTCTGACATGGAGACAGCAGTGATTCTCCATGCAGCAGCAGAGGAATATCTATCAGGAGGCCCAGGAGCTGTCAGACACCTCTGCTCCCCCCTGCCGTGGCTGTGCAGCCTTTTCAGGGCTGGCAGTGAGTCACCAGCCCTGAACCATGGCAGGGCTGAGTTGCTGCCAAGGGCACCTGGGAGAGTGAGGGGGGCCCATGTCAGCCTGGACCCCCAAGCCACTCTGCAGCTCTGGGATGACACATCACCCCACTCCCCAGTACTCCAGCATCTTGCCTGGTGTGTTGCTGATGCTGCAGCTCTATCAGCTCCATGTCCTCCTCCTAGTCTGAGATATCTTACCCCTGCAGGGATGGTATCTGCAGAAGGGAGAGGCAGGGATGGGGTGGAGGAAGCCACTGAATCCCCCAGCATCATTCAGAGCCTTGAGACCTGAAGACCCTCTGGAATCAGAGCCAGCACTGCCTTCATCAGAGAGCAGAGAGCCCAAAAGTCAGCATCCCTGCAGAGACAGGTGAGCCCCTTCCCTGCACACATGCATCCCAGCTGTAGTTGTTCCTGCACACACATCCCCACCAGCACAGAGGCAGAGCTGGAATGGGAGCTGGCAGCTCACACAGAGCCTCAAACCACTGGGGCACTTCCATCTCCTAAATAACAATAGAGACAATTTATAGTTTTGGCTTGCAATTTCCAGCTGTGTCATCACAGCTGGGAAGGGACTAAAGAGCCCTAAACCCAGCAGCCACTCTCCACCCCCAGCTCTGGTAGAAAGGCAGAGCCTCAGGGCAGATTTGCTGCTCCTGCTTCCACCAATGCCAGGCCCTCATTTAGGTTTGCTGTGGGAGGAAATGGTCCACAGGATCAGGTAAGTCTAAGGGAAATGGCATCTACCTTTATCTTGACCCCCTTATTGCATGAAAAGACTGATTTCCAACCTGTCTCATTGTATCATCACTAAATACTAATTTATAAGGCAGTTCCACGTGTGGGGAAGCACAGGGGCAGATGATGGACCTCCCTGCTCCATCCTGCCTGGCTGTGCCAGCAGGAATCAGATCCCACCACCTGCTCCCTTTGTGACCATGGCCAGTTATCAAAAGCAAAATGCAGGGCAAGTGTCTGCACTGCACAGAGAGTCAAAGCTCAGCTGCACTCTTGGTTACCCACATGATTTGACCTGCAATATTGTAAGATTTAATTACAATTAAAGTCGTGCTCCATCTTCACCTGTCTCTCTCCTGGTGGAGAAAGCAAGAAGTGAACCCGTGCTGCCTGTGCAAGTGTGGGTATGATTGTTTTTTGTGGCTTTGTCTCTACTGGTAAATGGAACATGCCTGAGCTGGCACTAAAGCTGTGTGTCAGGGAGCAGAGCAAGTCCTGTATTAACCTCTCTTCTGACACCACACTGCCCTTCTGCCAGCACCCCTGCCTGTGACAGCTCCTAGCCCTGCTGGGAATGGTCTGGAGAGGGCTGCCTGGCCCATGGGAAGCCCTGGCCTGAGATGCTCCACTAAGTTAACGATGAGCTGACAATGGCCCTTGTTTTTGTTGCATTAAATTTTGGGGATGTGTCCTGGGTGTTGGAGGACAGCGAAACAACCTGGGGCAGAGACAGAGTGGAGGGAAGGGATGCAGCACATGGAGATTGCAAGTCGCTGTAAGATGGAGGCAATGCATATGCTCGAGGCACATGGGAGTCCTCTGGATAGTAAATCACTTCTCTGAAGTGCCTGACCTTACACTGCAGCATCTCCCTGCTCCCTCTCCGGAGGCTCTCCATCTATATAAAAAATAGCCACCACCGCAGTACGACTCTCCAGATTTTTTCATGTTTCCAGTTACAGCTTCAGAGTCCAACCGCAAGCCAAGGTCTCCAGCAAGTTCAGTGAATGTTCATTAATCTTTCCTGGCTCAGGCACTCAGTGGGCTCAGTAAAACTCTAGTTCAGGAGAGTTCCATGCCAGGAGAGGGATGGGCTGTTTCTGGCCGTACACCATGTGCCTGTCCCATGCCTGCTGCAGATGGAAGGCAACAAGTCACCTTACTGCAGGGCACTGGATGTGCAGGTGTACTCAAGGGTTCCTGAGAGTGAAGGAGGCTGGCTAAATAATTTCTAGCATGAGCAGGCTGACATCCCCCTGTCAGAAGCACCTACAGACACCCTATGGCCCCAGGAGGAAGATGGTTGTTGTAGGGATGGGCCCCAGAGTCTTCTCCTCCTGCTTGGAGGATGCTGCCATCACAGCTCAGCTTTCTCTTCTGCCACCCCATGGGCTGGCTGCAGGGAGGGGCATGGGAACGGGGACAGCTGATGGCACAGGAATGGGAGTAGCCAATGGCACAGGAAGTAGAATCCCAAACCCCTGTGGCTGAAGCAACCCCCTCCCAGAGCTCGGGGAACAAACACACCAGTGAGCACAGAAACCAGCAGGAAAAGAGTATTAGGGAAAGCCCATGTATTTAGTATTAAGTCTTTGCCACTGAGAAACACAAGACCAGGCTTTTGTGTCTGCCCTAATTTAGCTCTTTCCCTCTGGTAAGGACTATTTGTGAAATGCTTTGTGCTCATGTCCCCGGCATTAATCATCCCTCATCAGCCGCTGGCTCCACGGATCCTCCTGCACTTGCAGGTGTGCTGCTCTATCCCACCCTCCCACATGGCAGGTACTCAGCGGCTCTGGCCTTTCACAATGGATATCCAAGGGGCTGAAAAGTGCTTGAAGATTTTTCCTTTAATTAAAGGAGCTCTGCAGACATTCTATATTCATATATATATTCTGCTGTTTTTTAATTTATTGCTACATCAGCTATTTAAAAAAAAAAAAAAAGGCAGAAAGAAGAAAGGAAGGGAGCTGCCACAAGCTGAGCGCCTTTCGAGATGACTCACTGCAGCACTGAAATGGCTGCTGGCTTCAGCCTCACCCTGCCTCTGTGATTTGCTTCCACACTGCGGAAGAGACCACAGCAAGAGGCTTTGCCCCCCATCCCCGTGTGGAGGATTTGCCGTGTGGTTATTGACATAATCCGCCCCGGGCTTCGGCGGGCGGAGACCTGCCTTCCTCAAGAGAGGAAGATGGGGGGAGACATGAAAGGAAGAGATGGCGAGGCGTTTCCAGCTGACCTGATTTTCTGCTTGTTTCCAACTCCACCTCAGTGCCAGTTAGCTCAGGAGCAGTAGCAGGGCACGGGGCTGGCTCGTGCCGTGGGGAGCTGTGCCCTCCCAGGGCAGTTGCAAACCCAGCTGTGCCAAGGAAGGGCCCTTACACCTAGGTTTGGTGGGAAAGAGCCTTAAAATGAGAGTCTCCCTTTCCTGCCACAGCTTGCCAATATCAGTGTGAAGTCAGGCCAACAAGCTCTGGTCATCTCATGGCAGAGTCAGGCCTTTTTCCTCTGAGTTCGTGCAGAAAAGGGAAAATTCACCTCAGGTGCCATTGATGGTTCAGCCAAGAATCTGAAGGATTCTGTGATGCCAGCACAAACCTGCACAGGACCTCTGCAGCCTGGGAGGTGAACTTCCCTCTTCCACAGCTGCTTCCAGCCAGGACTTTGAGCTGCAGCAGGAGACACGGAGGTGTCTACCCTCCATGTCTTCCTGGTCTCTTCCCAGGGTGATCCCTGCAGCCCAAGGGCAATAGGGACATAGGCCCAGCAACTCCCTACCTAGATCCCACTCAAATTACACCTCCTCCACATGGCCCAGGGACACTCAGCAAAACTCCTGGTGCTGGGAGAGTTGATTTTGTGGGGACAGAGCTTAGGTCTGCTCTGGAGCAGAGCATAAATGGGGCTCTGGTGCAGACACAAAGTGCCAGATGGAGTGGGTACCCTTGCAGCACCAGGCATGGCTCCTTCCCTGAAAAATGGCTGGATGAGAACTATTTTCAGAAGGGAAAAGAAAATTCACCCTGATCACCGTATGTCAGTGACAGGCGGAGAAAACCCCACGTGGGAACCAGCCCTCCTTACACCCTGTGGGCTGCTCCCCGCTGGGGCTCAACGCTGCCTGGAGCAGACAAAGATGGGCATGTTTATCTTGCAGCTTCCAGGGATGCTCAGCCATCCCTAATTGCCGTAAAAATAAATGCTTTTTGCTTCATATCACAGAACAGAGGAATTTCCCTTTTTTTTTTTTTTTTTTTTTTTTGTTTCTTTTCTGAGGCCTCCCTCAAAGTCATCCCTTCCCCCTCCCTCTGCTGCCTTCTTCCCATGTAAACAAGCACAGGCACACACAGTCTGACACATCACACACATGGAGACACGCTGATGGCCCTGCAGCGGCCAGCGCTGCCTGGCACACGGACAGGGCTGGCAGCACACGCGGGAGGCGGGCATGTGGGCAGGGGGAGGGTGCTCGCCACCAAAAAGAGCTCTCAGTTCGCCTCGTGCAAGCCTGGAGAAGGTTGAGAGCCCTCAGGCTCCAGCCCCTCGGAGTGGAATCAGCAAGCCGATGGATCGGATGCAGAGGCTGGTGTGAAGTCTCGCCCCGTGCCTGTCTGACACAGCTGCTCTGTGCTGGCTGCGGGAGCAATGAGCCATCGCTGCGGGGACATGCAGCCCCGGCCGTCACCCCGGGAAGGTCTCTTTCCCATCCTCTCCTTCCCGTCTCTCTGCTCCAGCAGCTGACTTCTGGAGGAGTTGGTGTGCTTGCACTGCTCCCCAGGCTGGCTGGGGATTGCCTCGGGCGGCGGCGGCGGCTCGCTGACCTGAAACCCAGCATGTGCCATGCCCGGGACTGGCTGCTTTCACCCACCTCCTAATGAGCCTTTGAAGAGACACCGGGGAGCTCAGCACGCCAGGGGGGCTCTTCCCCAGGGGGCTGCCCCGATGCCCTACACACCCCACATTCCAAGGAGCAAGATGGAGCTGGATCGCATGGAGGGCGACTGCGAGGGCAGGGGTGCATCATCTGCCCGGCACAAGGCGGCACCGCTGCCGGGGCCCTGCTCGGCCTGAACGCCCACGGTACGGGACCACCCGGAACTCCCCAGCTCCGAGGTCTCGGCACCAGGGGCAGTGCTTGTCACTTGGGCAGCTTAGCAAAGAACTGGGGGTAGCCCAAAGCCGGGTGAGGCCGGAACCCCCATCGCGGTTCCCACAGCCATCCTGTGAGCTCTCCCGACTGCCAAGGGGCTTTCACCAGGTAAGACATCGGGAAAGCCAGGGGTACACCCGCTCGGTCCAGATTCCCGGCTCGGCTCCGCGTGACAGCTACGGTGGTGCCTCGCACGGAGCCGCGCCGAAATGCCAGCTGGTTTTGCTAAAATCAGGTGCCCGGTCTTGTGTTCCGGCTGGGCTTCCGCGAGGGACGGGGTGGGCTCCCTTCGGGTATCCCCAGCCCTCTGCTCTGCACACAGCTTGGGGCCGCCCCGGAGGTGCTGGGGGGACCGCGGGCAGAGGCAGGGGGATCTAAGACCGGGGACTGGGAACCGGGAATTGGACCGGGATCGTGCACACCGCTCCCGCACCGCGGTGGCGGCNGTGGGGGACCCGCGGCACCGGCATCCTGGGGAGCTGCAGGCACCGACACCGCGGGCACCCGCGGCACTTGCATCCCGGGGCACGGCGAGGACCGTGAGATCGGTAACATAGGGACCGGGACACCGGCATCCCGGTAATCCGCGGTATCAGCATCCGCGGGCATTGCAGGGATCAGCACCCTGGGGCGCCGCGGGCACCCGGGGCACCGGCATCTCGGGGTGAGAGGGCAACCGGAGCAGCGGCACGCAGAGATGAGAGGGGAAGCGAGGCACCGACATCCCAGGGTAAGGAGGGAGTCTCCGTGCCAGCATCTACATCCCGGGGTGCTGCTGGGACCCAGGGCGCAGGGACACTCCACGTCCCTCTGCGGACTGGTATAGGGGAGTCCGTCTTCCCGGAGCTGCATCTCTCCCTGCCCAGGGAACGGGGTCCCTCCGGAGAGCTGTGCACCCGGAGACCTGGGAGCGGAGGCTGGCACAGGGCAGGGATCATCTGCAGCCGGCGCCGGGCTGCCCGCTGGCAGCAGACAGCTGAGCTGTCGGTAATCACCCCCTCCTGCACCCCGAGGCGAGCAGGGAGTCCCTCCGTCATCTCCATCCCCAGCCCTGGGCATTTTGGTGGCCTCTCAGCGTACGGCAGCAGTTTACGCTCTGCCTGCAGGGAGCAGTCAGCAGTGGGAATCCCTCTTCCATTCTCCCCACCGCCGTCTGGCAAACCCCCTCGCTGCCCGAGGCAAGGCTTGGTCCTGAGCGTATTCAGGCCGATGTGCACAGGGACGGTCAGAGATGGGGACAGGGCTCTGCAGGACTAATTTCGGGTGATCCAGCGCATGGGGACACAACCCCACAGGAGCTGGGAGGTCACTCAGCCCCACTGCACCCCTCAGGTACCCAGTGGGGGACCCCCAGCCCTACCCCATGGACATTCTGCACAGGATCTCCTCAGAGGTTTACAGCCACCACCCTGTCACACCTGGGACGTGCAGGGTCACAAGCCCGGGGTGACAGGGCATTTAGGTCTGGGCTGCAGGCAAGGGATGAGGGATTCCTCCTCGTCTGTGAATTTCTAATGGCTCCTTTGAGACAAGCCACACGACTCCCTGCTGGGAAGCCTCACTGAGCTGTAAGTACAGGGTTTTTTATTTGGACTGTTAATCTAAATCCATTGTACCTGGTTGGAAAAGACCCTGTGTGCTATAATCCCTGCACTTGCTGTCTCCTCACTTGAATGTCTATTAGCACCTTCCTTCGTACTCCCCTGGGTCCCCTCTGCCAGGTAGAATAAATACACATAACTTCCATTTGAAAGCCTTTGAGAAAAAAAATATGTTGTCAAGGGAAACTCCTCTAGCATTTCTTATAGATATGCTTGATCTGCTTTTATATTTTTTTTTACTGTCATAAATGCATATATCAGATATTTTTTTTCTCTGCAAGATATTCAATTGAACGCCCAACACCCAGTTCACACTGGGCTTGTGTAATTCTGATGGTTGTCTCAAAATAGCTTACAATATATTTCAACATTTATCAGAAAGAGACTGGCTTTATCTGTTCCATTCTTCCAGTGATTCACGGAAATTTTGGGTTAGCCAAAGGAAAATTTTGCAAATTCACTGTATCCCAGACAGACACATTTGTATTCTCTGTCTGTTGTGTTTTAAAATCAAAAATCACCCAACCTTTCTAAAGTAAGCTTCTGTTTCCCAGCTGATACCCCTGCAAATTTGAATGGGGTGCACGCTTTGATGATCCAACAGGGGAGATCACACTGGGTCTCAGTTCAAACCCGTTTTGCTCTGAAGCTGAGCTTAGCTGGTCATGAAACAAGTAGGCAAGAGAGTTATAAAACTATTAATTGCTGCTTTAGATTCCTGGATGAAAGCTGTATGTGGGCAGAAATAATTTGTTCTATTCAGAAGGGAACATCAGAAAGGAGCATCTCTGGCAGTTCGTGACCCTTCTCCTCGCTCTGCTTCTGGCACAGGAGGGATGGAGGGGTTTCCCTGGGGTGCAAAGGCTTGCAGGGTCCTGACACCCACCTTTTTATTTTGAGCTGGAAGAGAGGTGGGAGCTGGCTCCCTCCTGGCTTTCAGGGTTTGGCACGGCTCACCCAGAGCCTCAGTTGTGCACTGGGGATGGTCCCGTTGAGCTACAGCATCACTTCATGCTTGGCCTGCTGTGCTGGGCTGTCCTGTGCTTTAGCCCAGCCCCCAAACCACCTTGCCTTTGATTTTGGTGGCATTTGGCCTGACCTCCCAGAGTGGCTGCTCTATAGGGAGAGTGGGGAGAGTCTGAGGCTGGTTTGGGGACAAACTGGATCTCACAGATGCACCCCCAGGGCCCCCATCTGTGTGTGTTTGTAGCCTGAATGCATGAGCATCCTTCTGGAAGGAACCTGGATTAGTCATCCCCACCCCACAGATGGGCTGTGTGATGTCTTCTCTGGAAAAGCTAATCTGTCACTGAAATTCCAATTTATCCCTGAAAAGGAGTGTTTACACCCCTTTTTATCCCTTGCTTTTTTCTTAAGCATTAAAAGAGTTGATCCTTCTCTTTCTCCCCTGCCATTTGAAAGGCAAGACAATGAGTCCATTAAGCTTTGAGGTTTATCAGGAACCGGTTGCCTTCTCCAGAAGTGGTATAATGGAAGTGCTGGTGTTGTGGTCCAAAGCTGTGTCTTTAAGGAGCCCTGGCTGGGAGGTGCAGTGGAAGTAGCAGATGCCTGTGCCAGGCTATTTCACACTAATCTGGCATTTGCTGCACCCACAGCCGTGCTCAGCTTAAAAACAAACCTCTGGGGCTTATTCACTACTCTGTTACCTGTCTCTAAAGGTTTGAAAAATTCTGTGGGTGACACAAGACAGGAAAAATGCAATTCCTCAACCAAGAGAGCAAAGCAGTGTCCCTCAACACCACCACCTCATGCCAGGAGCAAGGGGACCCCATGAATACAGGACTGCTCTGCACATCCCCAGGTCTTTTGATGAATAAGGGAGGTGAAAAAATCTGATTTCAAGGTGATGCAGAGAAGATCATAAACCTTTTACTTGCTTATTTTGGTTCTGGTCAAGACAGGTAAATGCATCTGAAGGTGTGGGAATGCTTCTCTTTTTTAGATGCTTTAACTGCTTCTCATTAGAAAATGGAATTTCTGCTTCATGGAAAATCCCATGAAACTTAAAAATTCCTGAAGCACAATAGAAATCAAAACTTTGCATTGTTATTTCCCCCACTGACATGCAGATTTTCATTCGGTCATCGATGATTCTGAATCATACTTTTGTTATGTTTCAACATTATAAAAATAATATTAATTTTTTACATGAGAGAACACACAAAAGGAAACAGAACATGCAGATGGATTGTTTTGACACTTCTTGCTCTGAAATTCTTCCTAAAACTGACACCTTCTTTGACAATACTTTGATTTTGGCAAAGGTGCTTGTGCTGCTGGGAAGATTGTACCATCTAAGGACTTTCTGACCAGGTCTAATTAGCAGCACAGCTAGTGGGGCTACAAAGCACTTTGGCAGAATCACAGCAACAGTGATTTGATGAGATCTAATTTTTCCTCAGGGATGCTCTTTGGGGGATAAATCCTCTCTTCAGTGACTAATTACCTGTTTGAACAAGGAGAGCCCATGGATGAGGTGCTGGAGGTGCAGCAAACTGCCTTCCCTAGGCCATTAATGACCTGCAAAGGGAGCGGTAAAAAAAGCAAGGCAAAATTTCACCTGGAAAAATCATGGCTTTTTTTTTTTTTAGCTTCCATACCAAAGAACAACTGTCTAAAGCTGTTTCTCTCCATTCCCCTCTCCTTGGTCCTCATTTCTCAAAATTCAAACATCCCTTCTCACTCCCCAGGGTGCTTCTGGCCCCTCCTCACCCAGGAGCACCAGGACGGGGGTGGGGGGAGCCCCTTGTGCCCTCCAGCCCCACTGTCTCATCCACAGGTGGAACCAGCTCCGGCTCTGCTGATCATGGTCAACAAGACCTTAAATTACTGGGGTCCCAGTTTTGAGGAGGACGTTATCAACATCAACGTGGGGGGTCTGAGGAGGCGGCTCAGCTCCAGCGCCCTCTCCAAGTTCCCCGACACCCGCCTGGGGCGCCTGCTCTCCTGTGACTCAGAGGAGTCCATCCTGCAGCTCTGTGATGACTACGACGTGAGTGCCAGGGAGTTCTACTTCGACCGAAACCCCGGCTTCTTCCTCTACGTCCTCCACTTCTATCAGACAGGGAAGCTGCATGTCATGGAGGAGCTGTGCGTCTTCTCCTTCTGCCAGGAGATCGAGTACTGGGGCATCAACGAGTTCTTCCTGGACTCCTGCTGCAGCTACCGCTACCACGAGCGCAAGCTGGAGAGCCGGCACCACAACTGGGATGAGGAGAGCGAGGTCAGCAGCGTGGACACGTCCCCTGATGAGATCTCTGACATCAACCACGACCTGCTGCGCTACAGCACTTTGTGCTGTGGCAACGTGCGCAAGCGCCTCTGGCTCACCATGGAGAACCCCGGCTACTCCATCCCCAGCAAACTCTTCAGCTTCGTGTCCATCAGCGTGGTGCTGGTTTCCATAGCCACCATGTGCATCCACAGCATGCCCGAGTACCAGGAGGTGGATGAGAATGGCAATGTGCTCGATGAACCCATCCTGCACAAGCTGGAGTATTTCTGCATCTCCTGGTTCACCTTCGAAGTGTCTTCCCGCCTCCTTCTGTCCCCCAACCCCAGGAAGTTCTTCAAGCACCCGTTGAACTTGATTGACATTGTGTCAGTGTTGCCCTTCTACTTCACCCTGCTGGTGGACGTGACCATGGGCAGTGACTCGGAGCTGGGCAACCTGGGCAAGGTTGTGCAGGTGTTTCGTCTCATGAGGATATTCCGAGTGCTGAAGCTGGCTCGGCACTCCACTGGACTGAGGTCACTGGGGGCCACCTTAAAGGTAAACTGGCTCTCTATCTCATTATCCTTTAGGCTCTGGGCAAGAAGGAGACTGCTGGTATGGCTGGGGGATCTGGAAGTACCCTTTCTCAGAGGGCTCCCAGCTCTGGGTGGTGCCTGGCAAACTTCCTGCATGGGGGGTAGGCTGGGCCCTTGGTGTGTCTGCTAAAGGAAACAAGTGTGAGGAGCACTGCATGAGTCCTCTTTTTTACACACACTCAGCACGAACACCAATCCACCCCATTTTGCTCCACGCAGAACTGGTTCTTCCAGGGACTCAGCCGACCCACCGTGCCATGAAGGCCTCATTGCAGTGTTGGAATGGACTCAGCCGTGTGTGGGTGGATGGGGGTGTCCCATCAGAAGTAGGTCAGTCCCTGGTTGGGCTGCGAGTGACCTGCTGAGCAGGTACCAGGCCAGCCAGCACCAGTGTTTGTGGCTCAGAGCTGCCCCTGTCCCCAGTATGAGAGAAGGGAGAACCTCCTAAGGGCATGCTGCCAGCTGGCCTTTGGTGTCTGCCCATCTAGGGAGACATAAAGATCCTAATCCAGGTGAGCTGATACCTGGATGCTCCAGGATATGGTGAGGTTGGAACTGGCACATGGGTAACCATGGGTAGCACATAGCAGTAATAGAAAAGCAAAGGGTGAGCTGCAGGGCCTGGGACAACCAGCCCCAGGCAGGGTCTGTGCCCTCAGCAGAGCCTGGGCTACCAGGAGCTGCCTGTCAGCATGATGGAAAACTCAGCTGGGGAAAGCTGGTCCCAGGACCACTCTGTCCTCAAGAGGAAGGGCTGGAGGAAGAGATTCTGAGACAGTGATGGATCAGGATTCAGGAATGCTGAGAGATGGCATCCCTGCAGGTTTGGTGAGAGGGTCCACATCCTACATAACATGCCCTAATGATGTGTTTCTCCAGATCCCCTCCACAGCACCCCCAGCCTCTTTAGACAGACCAAGGGCAGCTTGAAATCTGTCATGAAATCATCACCATCCCAGTGTTGCAGACAGATCTCCATTGCTGCAGATCAGCAGGGTGGCACAGATCTGACTCCATGCCTGGTGTAGTTCTGCTCTCTCTCACCATCTCTCCCTGCTCACTCCCCCTTGTGCTGAGGGCCATGTGCCCAAATCTGGGGAGAGGGAAACTCACCTCCTGTGATTACACAGACTATCCAGCCTGCTGCAGAGGCCAACTAAGCTCAGCCTTTAAGTCTCTGGTTCTTGGCGACCACATCAAGAGGAATCTTAAAGCCGATCTGGAACCTGCCAAGGTGCAGAGTGACACACTCCCAAAGCCCCACCACACACGGGGCTCAAGCTGGGCACAGGGGGATGACAATCAGAGCAAACAGCTCCTCTCCTCAGAGTCTGCCCTGGGCCAAGCATTCAAAGCAGAAGACTTGTTTTTCAAGCACTGCTCTTTCAAATATTCCCCTGCTTTCCCCCCTTCAAACAACTGGTGTGCCAAACAAATGGCCCAAGGAAGCAATCTTCCTGACAGAGCCTGAAATGCAACCAAAGGGACACTCTCCTCCCACTGCCTGGCACAGGATATAGCTGCAGCTCCCTCTGAAGAGCCATTAGAGGGGTGAGTGGCTGAGGACACCCTGTTTTCGCTGCTGCAGCAGTGGCAGTGGTGTCCTGGCGTCAGTGTCAGGACTTGGCTGCTTGGATTGGACCATTCCTGTGGCTGAGTCATGGAGTAAAGCAACCCTTGAGTGTGACTTGGGTTGAGGATGGGCAGCAGGAAGGGTCTTCTGCCAGCTTGTGCTGTGAAGCAGGATCAGCCAATCCCTGCACTAATCCTGCAGAGCCCACAGAGCATCACAATATTCCTGACATCCTCAAAACCTGCTGAAAACAGGGTTCCGAGAGGGCTGTTTGAAATGAAGATGCCTGAAGTCCTACCTGCATTGTACTTACTCCTTCACACTCCCCTTGAAAGAGCACTGACAACTGACAACAGACCCGTGTAACACTGCTGGTGAAATTTGAATAAACTTGCCCATGACCGTGCTCCATCTGGTTGTGAACAACACTGTTGCAGCAGAGCAGGGACTGATGGGCTCATCTGCATATTATTAAGCAGCAGACAAGATCCAGGGAACCAGCAGCATCCCGGCTCTGGCTTCTGCCGAGCAGCTGATTCACCCAGTGACGTGCTGGAAAGTGCTGCTTCCCGGGGACTCCGGAGCCAGCTGTAAATGGGGATGAGCAAAGACACCAGTCTGACGCAGCAGCTTGGCGTTATGATTTACTGGGCACATAAATTACAACGTCTTGTTAATCATAATTTACTTCCTATTGCAAGAGCAGAATCAGGAGCAGAGTGGTAAAGGCTGTTAACAGCCAGGAAACGGGAGCAGTGGCTCTGGCAAGCCAAGTGATTGTTCCCCTGCCATGAAAGTGCTAGCAGAGGGAATTCTGCCATTTGTGTATCTTGAACCATCCTCAGATTGCTTGGGGCCTGATCCAGGGTCTGTTTAATTTGAGGAGAGGCTTTCTACGTGTCTCTAGTCTTCCTCTCTGCCTTGCACGAAATCCATTACTGGTACTGCAGCTCTGTGGGTGTGGGTTTGGAGTCTCTCTCCTACTGGCAGTCAATAGGTGTTGGGCCAGCAAATTACAGCACCTGCAAGGATCTACAGGAGTTGTTTGTCCCCTCAGGGGCCTAAATACACAAACAGGTTGGAAGAGCCAGAGCTGCTCAACCCTGGACAGCAGACACATCACCCTGCTCAGTCTCCACACTGGAGCTCTTCCATTCTGATTATCTTCTGCTGTGTTAGAGGAAAGATGTGCATTTGGCAGAAGCCTGGAGAGACTGCTGCTGGGGGGGGCTTTTTGCTGAAGTCTTGTATTACCCAGCATTGCCTTCCCCAGTGCTGACTACTTGCTAAACCTGCAGCCCATGGCTAAACTTGCATCCCACCCAAAACCCAGCTGTGGCTGCCTTCCTCCTCAATCAATGAGCAAACCATAGGTTTTGGAGATAAATGGCTGCAAATAGGTGGCAGCCAGTGCCAGAGCATCAGCAGGGAGATTCCTGGAGTCTCCCTTGTGCTGCAAACCCTGACCCTGCTTGTAAATTGAAGCAGCAGGAGCTATTGAGCTGCCTGACTTCCCCCTTGCCTTCCCTCTCCAACACATCCCAGTGCTGAAGCAATACTCTTTAAAGATGTATGAGGTTATTTCGGCGCTGCTGTTGCCCAGCTGGGACACACAGACCTGCCAGAAGCAGGTCTTTCCATGTCCATGCGATACATCCTTGAAACTCTGTGGCTCTGAGCTGTTTGTCCCCCTCAAGGAGTTCCCTTGGAGCTGCTATAGGGCATTTGCAGACACAGGTGAGGGGAGGGAGGAGGAGGTTATTTCCCCTTGGTATTACTGGCATTAACTGAACAGCTTTTGCCAGCAGACTAAGCACAGTCTCCTCACTCCCTGCCATGAATCCACCTCCTTTAAGTCTCGTCTTGACCACAGAAGCCTTTTCCCACATCTGCTGCTGTTTGCTTTGCTCAAATGTTGTTTCCTTTAGCCATTATGTGATCTTCAATGAAGCATTCTCTGCCTGTTGGGAGACTGGAAAAAAATCCCCGTGATCAAAGCTTTGCTTTCCTTTCCCCAAAAGGTGAAGAGCAAGGTGGCAGGTCAGTGGACAGAAACATCCAAGAAATTCACTTGTGACAGTCAGAAAGTGATTGGACAAGAGAGGATGGTGGTGGCAGTCTGTCCCCTGGCAGTCCCCTTCTTGCCATGACTTGCTGCCTTATTCTGCAACTGCCCACTGCCTTTTCCCCCTGAGCTTCTGGGACAGATTTATACTTTGCTCAAATGTTAAGAATATCAAAAGAAAGATTGCAGCACAAAGGTTTTAGTTTGAAGCCAGAGAAACAATGGCTTCTTCAAGGAACATTGGACACCTCTGCCATCAGTCTGTCCCCCCAAGTCCTACACGCCCACCTCAGGTGTCCCATGGCTCCATTCCCACCAGAGCTCCCAGACCCCTTGAGCTGGGTGGGGCTGAAGCTGGAGATTGTAACACCCTGTTGGTTGGATGGTAAGACCACCCCACATTGACACTGGATGGATCCCTGGACTGACCAGATGACCAGGGCTGCTTGGATCCATGTCAGCTCTGAGGTTCACTTGGAGTCTCTCATGGAAGAGCAGCAAAATCTGAAGGGAATGTAGTTACCTCAGAAACAGCAGTTTCTGCCAGAAAACTGCCCCACACATGTAATGAAGGGTTTCATGAATGCTGACACTGTCAATGGTGTTGGGATATAGGAGGGACCAGGTTCCTGGGGCTGTTGGGTTCCCGGGGAGCCTGGGGTTGAGACCCAAGTGAGAGCTGAGCTGAGTCTGCAGCAGAGGCCATTTCTTCCCTGTGAGCACTGCCAGTTACTTGGGAAGGTACAAATCATTTCTCGTAGCGACTGTCTATTAGGTGGTTTCTGGGGACCTGCCAAGATAAAAGGAAAATGTGCTAAATATTGTTAGCTGAGATCAGGTCGGAGTGAGTGGTGGAGGCAGGGGAACAGCCTCTGCTGGGGATCCCTGACTGGCAAGCACAGGTCTGCCTTCTCTCCTGGCACTCGGTGGCTGGTGGAGTGCAGGGAGGTGGCTGTGGGTGCCAGGAATGATTCTCACCTGCACCACTCACTCCATGTGTGGGTCACCCACACACCTCCCAACCCATCCCAGCCTGTCCCTACAGCAGGACATCCCATGGCAGGGATGGATAGAGGCACTGAGATCCACCACAGAGGTGTCCAGGGCTGTGTTTGCCCTGTGGGATCCCCGTGTCCAGGCCATGATGGGTGTGGTGGCCCCACTGACCTCTGCTTTGCTTTGCCTTCCAGCACAGCTACCGGGAGGTGGGGATCCTATTGCTCTACCTTGCTGTGGGAGTCTCTGTCTTCTCTGGAGTGGCCTACACTGCTGAGAAGGAGGAAGATGTTGGCTTTGACACCATCCCAGCGTGCTGGTGGTGGGGCACAGTCAGCATGACCACTGTGGGCTACGGCGACGTGGTGCCAGTCACGGTGGCAGGGAAGCTGGCTGCCTCGGGCTGCATCCTGGGGGGCATCCTGGTCGTGGCACTGCCCATCACCATCATCTTCAACAAGTTCTCCCACTTCTACCGCAAGCAGAAGGCGCTGGAGGCGGCGGTGAGGAACAGTGGGAAGAAAGACCATGAGGATGTGGAGAGCATCTCCAGCCACGACCGAGACTCAGACGCCCTGAGCGAGACTTCCCTGGACAGAGGCAGCCCCGACCGCCGTGGTCTGACCCCCGGTGCCCACCCCAGCCCCTGACCCACCACACCGTGGCACTGGGGCATGTGGGACCTGCGTGCTCTCCGCGAGCACAGCACGGCTGTTGCACCAGGACATGGTGGAGGAGCCAGGCTCTCCCTGTCTTGCACCACGGCTGGCATCACCCCTGCCCTGCAAAGGACAGGAGGGGTTGGAGGAGATGCCCAGTGGGTGCTGGCTGCTTCCAGCCCCTGGGGTGCAGTGGCTGGGTCTGCCTGGATGTGTGTCAGCCTTCATCCTGCTTATCTGTGGCTGCAAATGGAGGCTGTGGTGCTGGACACACTGCTGACAAAAAGGGAGGGGAAAAAAGGAAATAGAGGTGATCAGGCACTGTCCCAGATGCATGAAGGGGGGCTTTCCTCTGCCATGAGGTTGTGTGTTGTCCAGGGTGAGGTTAAATACCTCATGGGTGAGGCAGCCCTCAGCCAGGCTGGCTGCCCTTACAGGTCCTGTGTCAGGTCCACAACAACTCCAGCCCCAGCCTTGTCCTAGCCCCAGCTGGAAATAGCCTCGAGAGGCTCAACTGCCCCCCAGCCATAAAGGAAAGGGGGCTGGGAATGAATCTGTATAGGAGGAGAGGTGGTGTCCACATCAGGGTTAGCCCTACTGTCTCCAGCTCCTGCAGTGGGATCGACTGGACCTCACCTTCCTTCCATTGCAGTTGGGGTTTATCTGCTCTCCTGCACGGCCACTGCTGGGACCTCCAGGGATCTGGGGCTGGGGCTGTGCCAGGAGTGTGGCAGTTGGGAGCACTGTCCATGCAGGAGGGACACCAGCTGGGGGTGACCAGGCAGAAGGGACGCTGTCCTCCGAGGCAGGAGCAGCCCGAGAGGATCAAAGTGGGGGAACTGAGGAGCCACCCCCATTGGGGTTGTCCCCCCAAGCCCTTCACTCCGTGGAGCTCCATGGGAGCCCAGGGGCTGCAGCAGCCCATGATGGGGTAGAAGAGACAACCAAAGCCAGCTGGGCTTGGCACATGCTGTGGTCTCCTTTGCCACAGCCCCCAGCCTGGCTTCATCCTCTCTCCTCCCTCCCTGCCTCAGGGCCAGGCAGGGGCAGGAGGGCTGTAAGGAGGGGGGGTCACACTGCCCTGGGTGTCCCCACTGTCCCTGTAGGGAGTTGAGCTCCCTGGGTGACGAGGCACTCACATGCCCTCTGCCCGGAGGGAGCATCCCCATGTCCGTGGGGCAGAGGGGACCTTGCACTGCTCCTTGTCACTGCAGCCTCTGAGCACCTCACAGCCAGGAAGGGAGGTTTGCCTGGAGCACCAGGCCCCCTTCCTGCCTGGACCCCCAACCCAGCTGAGCACATTAGGGGCTGCTCCCAGCACAGCATTAATTCCCTGTGGAGTTTTTCCTTGCCCCCCCTTGGGTCTGTGTTTGGAAATTGTGCAGCTTCGTTGTGCACAGAGGAATCCATCCAGCAATGCCTGTTCCGAGCAGGAAAAATGTGCATCCTGCAACCCCTGAATTAGCTCAAAACCACGTCGGTGGCTGCGGGATGATCCTGGTACCTGGATGCTGGGGTTTGCTGCTGGTTGCCCTGGCTGGGTTTCCACACAGCTGCCGTTGCCAGCTCTGCCTGTTGTGATCTGCTGATCATGGGCAAGAAGAGCCAAACCAACACCAGTGCATGTAAAGCCTTTCTGAACCCCAGTGGGGCTTGGGGAGGGTCCCCAAAGAACAGTGGTGTGGGATGGGAGGGTGCTTATGCTTCTGGCATCATCAAGTCTTCCAGTATTGATGGTTTGTGGTCTGCCCTGCGCTTATTCTTGCTGTGAGCTGGGACTGGTGAGCAGCTCTGTCTGCTCCGACCAGCTCCTGCTGCACTGTTACTTGAATAAAGGAAGGAGCTTCCCCTTCTCACCATAAATATTCCAGTAGCAAAAGGTATTAAAATGTGAAGAGTAAATTATATCTATTACTGAAAAAGCATTATGCAAATAATTAGAAGCATGTAAATTAATTTTCTATCTATGCATGGGATGCATACTGTATATTTTATTAAAGACCTTAGTGACCTGCTGTGGATGCTGGTTTCTGTTTTGTGGATGTGCCTGTGCTTGTGCAGCCCGTGGGCTGAGCTGGGGCTGGATCAGCAGGTTGTAGCCAGCAGGAGCTCAGCACACAGCACTGCAGGTCCCTGTCAGCCAGCTCCAGCTCCCACCTCATCCCTGCTCCAGAGCGTGGGTGACAGGTAGTCCTCGTGCTTGGCCCCTTGGTGTTGTCCTGGCTGGAGCAGTTTGGATAAACCACCTCCTTGAGGGTCAATGAATGGGGCATTCCTGGATGCAAGGGAATGAGTTGGAGCAGACAAACTGTGAAAAGTCACACGGAGCCAGGCATCACAGCTGGGAGGGAATCCTGATGCTGTACTTGGCCTCTGATGCTCTGAAATAAGGAGGGTGTCTCCAGGCTGTTGCTCTGGGGGGGCTGGCTGGGGAGGGCAGGACTTACTGCTGCTCTCCCTCTGTCAGGTGCATTCCTCTGCTGGGTGTGATAGGAGTAAAAAACAGAATTTAATCTCTATTCCTTTGAGAGCTTTTCCATTAAAAAAGATAAAAATCCACAAGCTGCTAATCTTTCCAAGGGAAAAGCTCCCCTACCTTGGGGGCTACAAGCAGGGCAGGACCTCCTTCGAGCCCCTCTGCCACGTGGCAAATGCCGGCAGCTCTCGGAACGGGCTGGCACACGACAGCTCCAAGCTTGGATTTGGGAAAGCCACGAAAGATGTTTTCTTTTTTTAGCCTTCTGCTTTCTGTGAAGACATTAGGATTTGTATGGCTCTGAGTAACTGCACTAGGAAAGTCCTCCCACTGCTGTGCAGGCAGATCTAGCAGAGCTGGAGCTCTGCAGAGCAGGGAAGGGCCGGGTGCAGGAAGGTGCCCGGCAGCAGTGGGAGATCACAGCCCACGCTGTGCTACAGACACGTCTGTGCAGCCATGGGCTGCCAGGGCAGGTCTGACTTACTATTTCTAAGGCAAGTAGGAAACTCATGTTCTTTTGCTAATCCCTAATCAGTTTTCCTGAGTGGCTGCGTTTTCATTTGGTACAGTGGGTAAATCAATTACACACTTTATCAGGTTATTCCTACAAAGCTGCTTTCCACATTCACAAAATGATTGATGAAAGTATGACTCTCTTGCCTCCAGGGAGTAGTGATTAAGGAGTGACCTTATTAAGCTTTTTAATGCAGCTGAGAATTAGACAACTCTGCTCAAAGAGACAAAGTAAACTTCATTACTTTTTGTTTAAAACTTGATTTCCTTTGCCAGCTTTCAGATCTGTGACTACCCTGAGCAGTGTCTGTGCACTCGGGTGGTTATTGGAAAACTGGGAGATTTTTAAGGGCTTGATATGTAGGAAAGGAAGACTCCTCACTGACAGTGTTTCTGGAATCTCTCCTGCTCAAAGGTTTCTACAGCCCTGCTGACTCAGTAAAAATCAGAGCTGACTGCTTGAGCACACTGCTTGACATATTAAATCAGTGTTACTGTATTTGCTGAACTGCGTAAGGAGATCAGTAAAGACAAACAGTGCAGCAATTCCATCTTTTGTTTTACAAAATAATGCTAAAACACTCTCTCTTGCTAGTAAGATAACCCCAGAGTCTGCATATACTCATGGGTTCACTCTAGCCTTTATCTGAACCACAGCTGTTAACTTGGTTGTAGGAAACACAAACTCAAGACTTCCATTCTAACCATCTGAGAAGGCTAAATGAACAGCCTTGAAGGCATGGAATTAACCAAATATGTCCAGACAGAGCACACCATTTCAGGGCATGAAAACCCCAGGTCAGGTGTGCAGGGGGACACAAAACCAGTGATGTATGTTCACATCCAACCTCGAGTGTGGTGAGAGCAGCAGAGGGGGAAAACTGCCCCACGTCTGTTTCAAGAGCATCCCCTCTATGGTGAAGGAGTGATGGTCCAGAGACTGTGAGCACTCTGAGCTGAGAAAACCCACCCTACAGCTCAGCCTGTGCAGAGGCAGGTCTGCAAGAGGCTGCTGTGACCACTTGGGATGGGACTCTGGGCTCCCTCCACTTCCAGCACTGTATTGATTTGAACAGTGACAACCTAGAGGAGAGCAGAACAGACTGTCCTTCACAGATGGAATTGAACTGTTTTAAAGTTTTTAAACACGCTGGCTATCTTCCTGGGGTCTTAAATTAAAGGACAATTAACTTTCAGTCTGGAAAGAGCCAATGTTTTTTTCCTGGTTTGACCCTTCAAAATTTTGCCAGAGTGATTAGTGCAATGAAAAATTGTCAGCTCTCGAGGCAGGGCTGTCAGCCAATACTCAGAGCATTTATCCAAGCTCAGACTCTTTTGGCCTGTGAACAGGAGGAAATGGGACAAAATGAGGGTGTAGGAAATGAGTAGCTGGGCATACAGGACAGTGGCACAGCAGCCCCTGTACTTTAGTGCTGATATTGTTAATGACTGCTGGTGCTATGGGCTTAGTGGCGAGTTGACTTTTCCCCTTACTGGGGAGAAAAACCTGTCTGAACATCAGTCCCAGCTCCTGGGTACCTGTCAGTGTTGGTTTTGTTAGTTATATGCAGTGAGTGTTTGTGCAGTGCTGCCAGCAGGGAGGGAGCATGAACACATCCCTGGTACAGCTGCACTGGGAACACAACCCTCCCTTTGTTCTGGGGCTCCACAATATCCTGGTAATATCCCTGAGAACATGGGAGAGCTCCAGGCTTTCCCAGTTACTAGAAATGCCTGCAGCCTCCCTCCCTTTGATTTCCACACTCCTTCCTAGCATTTAGAAGCTCACATCTATTTTGTTTCTTCCGGGATTGCTAACCAAAGCTGTCTCCTGAATGAATTCTGTCTCTGCTCCCGTTAGTCATCCCTCCAGGACAGATTTAGTAACTGCTCAGGGAAACCACGTCGAAGCCAACAGTTCACCATTGGAAGGCAGCACCCACTCACTGTCAGCTTCATCTTTTTCTGAGCTAGAAAGCTCAAAGTGAGCCAGAATTGAGAGTGAGCCTCCAGCCTCACCTGTTGTGTAGGAAGGTGGATAAATTGATATGTACCTGGTCCCAAACTTACTGCAGGCACAGGGAACAGAGACAGCAAGGATCTACAGCAGAGTTCAGCATCCCCATTTGCCAGAGCACCCTGTGGGGAAAATGACTCTCCTGCATGACTGGAGCTCCAGGCAGGGCTGCACACACTCCTCACTGTGGGGAACTGCCTCTTAAAAAATGTGTGTTTGACATGTTTACTGCTTGTGTTCCTGAAAGCTTGTACTCTCCTCCACAATGTTGCATAACACTGGCTGACTAGAGGTACATCATGCTGAAACTTGTCCCGATAAGCAATAACACACCAAAGTGTTTTAATGCATAAATATGAGTCACAACACTGATGCTTTCAGGTAGGGACAATTTATTTGCCCCTTTGAACAAATAAGGCAAGATATTTGAGAAAGATCAAACAAAATCTCCTGTATCAAACTGAGAGGTATGCAATAAAAGTTACAATTTCATACATATACAAACTAAAGACCCAACACTATTATATACAAACAGCCAGATCTTACAAAATAGCATTTCAAGTCAGCAGTTTATGCCAGTGTTGCTAATTTCTTTGTTACAAAAAAGTTAAAGCTACAAACTTCACATTTGTAAGTCTCACATGACTGACATTATCGGTATTTCTGGGTTTTAGAAGCAAAGAGAATGGTTTGTCCAGAACCCTTTCAGCAATGCAGATGGACCCAAGGAGCACACAAACATAGCTTCACAATTGAGCAAGTTTTTTTGCTTAAAACCTTTGTCAGAACAGCCTTCCCTTGTGGTACCAGCCTTGGTCTTAGCCTGGAGGACTCCAGGAAGTGAACACGTACAGGTACACTCTACAAAGGGACCAAACCCAGCAATATTTTCTCCAACAGACTGAGAATCAGTGAAGAGAAAATAATTTCTCTGCTTTACAGCTCTAAGTGCAAGAAGTATCATTAAGTCTCAGCCATTGCAAGCATTCACGAAAGGTTCAAAGACAGTTAAGCCATTGGACCAGTTTTACTTATTTTGGTTCATTTGCTATATTTTAAGACAATCACGTCAGCAAAGCAGAGTATTTCAAGAGTGCTTACATTCAGTTACAGCAGTCACAGGTTGCATATTCTGTAAATAGACACCACTCTGTGGTGTTTCACCTAAAACTGGGGGTTTCTAATGCCCTCTGATCACTACAAAGTTACCCACACAGTGCAGAAGTAAAACTACTCCCAGCAGAACCTGCTTGATCCACACCACACGCAGGCAGTGCACAGTTCACCACATCTGTATGTCTGTCACACCAGAGGTGCTGGGCCAGATCCATCCAAGTGACTAATACAAGATCCAACACTGACCAGACAACTCCCTCCTAATCTGGGAGAGTTTCTTTGATGCAAAGGGTGTTCATGAATATTGCTCATAATAAAGACAAGATTAGGGCAAAGAGTATTGCACAGATTCCAGTGAGCACGGTACGAGCCCTGATGTTTCCCAGTACCTGAGGCTGTCAAATTGCTGGTTATCCCAGGATGTTCCCTTCCTTCAGCACCCACATACACTGCTGACTGCCTCCCTTTTCCTTAGGGACACCTTGCTGGTCTCCAAAACACTGTGACCCCAGTGCATATCAAACAGAGACAAACTGATGCAACCAGACCTGCAGAGGGTAAGAATGGCTTGGTTCCTTTCACAGACCTGTTAGCATAGCCCAGAGTCTGCTCCAAGGGGGAAATGACCCTACAGAAGCAGGAAATGAACACTTCACCTCTCTAGCAGTACTTGATTCAGGAGACACTGCTGTTTAATTGTCTAGGTGATGTACCAAGGCCTGTTTCAGAAGAACGACGTGGAAAGTGTTCCCTCTATCAGAGCAAAATGAAAATAAATTGGTAGAAATACTTGCTCTGTCCAAACATTTAATCATATGCTGGGAACACCTAAAACTACACACCTCTGCTGTTACAGCCCATGGAGCAGAGGCATTGCTCAGTCTTTGCCCTGCAAATAGGCTTTTGCCTCTTCTGTTTTACTCTCCCCTCTCTGTGTGAGCTGATTGCACCGTCCTCACAGTGACTGTACACACTGGGGCACAGCCACTGATTGAGCTGTACTGGGCAGGAATGTCCCCGAAATTAAAAAAAACAAACCAACCAACACGAGAGCATCCAGAGGAACTGGAAGAGACTGAACCTCTTCCAGCAGGACATCAGTAACTGTGTTTTCATCCAGATCAACTCCGCCATAAATGCACGTCTTTGTTAATTCAAGAGTTTTTACTTTCAGTTCAACTCTCCTGATGGGCTAAACCTTGCAGAAATGTGAAGGATTGTGAAATCAAGTCTTTATTCAAGCATCTAAAGGTGTAAATTTGAAATGAAGCCTATAAAATATTTCACAAGCTGTGGAGAATTTTAAGTCCTCTCAGACATGGCCTAAGTGCCCTATTGCTGAGAGAGGTTCACACAACTTCCACCCATTCAAGTACTGTTTCCTTTCCCCAGACTCCATTGTCAGCAGGGTGTCCCTGAAGGACATTTCCAAACAGACAGACAAAGGGGAATCAGATCATTGATTGGCTTTTGGTTTTAAGTTGGTGGATTTTAAATTATGGAATGTAACTTCTTATGGAGGCACAACATGCTTTATCTACTCATGTAAATTCACAAAGTACATACAAAGAGGACAAAACTGAGGTCTTGAAGAAACAACACTTGCTTAAAGCACACAGTGTAAGGCATGGGGCTTATTACAGGCTTTTTAAAAACTGAGATTTAAGTTTCTTTCAAAAGGCTGGAACAGTTTGTACATATTCTCACCTGCTCTCTTCAGTGACCTAAAACTTATCGGTACCTTAACTGTAGAAAGAGACAGCTAACAGCTTAAAATTGAGTCTGTGCATTCACACAGAAAAACAAAAACAACCCACAAAAGATGCAGCTGTTAAACACCAGAATCCGTGTTAACTTAAACCAAAATGGACTCCTGAAAGTTCAGTTAAAAAGAGAGTGAGCCAACTTTCACTAGCCTATTTCTATCTGTTCCTCTGGTTGAAAAACAATCCTCCTAAAAACAGTAACAGAACTCCTTCAGAATAATGTTTTAAATATATGTCTAACATTAAAACATACCACCAGGATTTTCCATGTAATGGTATTCCTGAGTTCACAAAGGTGCTATGGAAAAATAAACGAGCACAAGTATTGCCCTCTATTTTGCTAGCATATTTCAATAGAAATCAATCTGTTCAGTAGTCATAAAAACAAGGAGCTGATTGCTTGAGGCTGGAAGAACATTCTACCCAGGGCTCAGAAGTTCTGCTGCCGTCGCTTCTTGGCTTCGATGGCGTCGAGGATGGGCTGCCGCTTGGACTGGTACTTCTGCCGAATCTCCTCAATCTCCTGCTCCATCATGGGGTCCAGGGCAGAGAGCCTCCTCTGAAGCTCATCCACGCTCCAAGTCTTCAGCTAAGCAGGGAGACAAAAGAACAGACACTGGCATCAGTGCAGCCGCCCCCGCTGCATCCGCAGGGATCCCGCTGCCGCTCTGATGGTCACGACGCACCTTCCAGCAGGAGAAGGTGGAAGAGTTCTGCTCCAGGCTGCTGCTCTGGGGGAGAGTGGTGTGAGCCTGAGGACACTGGGCTCCTTCTGCTCACTTTACAGGTACATTACACGCTCTGTTTAGTGACAGTGTGAGCGTATAAACAACCAGCGAAATGTTTCTCCCACTGAGTCGCTTTTCTAACGCTTCATTTTGCAGGCTTAGATCAGAAATACTGCATTAGATGGAAGAGAAACAAAGTTCTCCTCCCCACCCCTTTCCTTGCAATTAAACATCCTTCTACTAAATGATGAGAGAAGACAGAAGGGAACAGGAAGAGAAAAAAATCGTTGACAAAAGTTGCGTTTGAATAAAAAAGCATTTATGTACAATCAGGCTTAAGCTCAGTCATGGTGAGGATTCAGACTGGAATCCCAGAGCACAGACACACACATCAGGTCACTCTGAGTCAGCCTCACACTGATACAGTATGCGAGTACAATTTGTATTTTCCTGCATACATGAAAATGTCAGGCTACACTGGACAAGCTCCCTCTCCCTGAATTCCCTCTCTGCCTGCCCTTTGTTTAACTGGCCCTCATGTCCGTGCCAATTTGTTGAGAACTGGCACAGAAAAGTTTTACTGTGTGATTAGAGATGCCACGTGTGGCCTGGACAGTCTAGATTGTCCACAGCTAGAGCCTTTATGTGATACTATAATATTATAACCTGTGGAACAGACAGGATTTTAGGCCAGTGTTAAAATATATGGACACTGGAAGTGCTTCAAATGTTCATTTAAGCACCAGCCCTTTTCCCATCTAAGACCAAGTGATCATAAGACAAACACAGGAGACAGTTTTACAGCCACTGCAGCAGGACAGGGATGACTGTGCAGCACCTGCTATCAGTGAGCACCTGCTGTGGATGCTAAGAACATGCAAAATAATTTGTTCTTTTTATTTTTGTGCACAAAGAAGTGTCAATTTTTTGACTTTCAACAAATGTCAAAATTGAGTGACTTATCTTTATTTCAGTTACATGCAAGTGGTGCTGTCCTGGTTTAGCTGTTAATTAGTCAGCTGTCGTGGTTATTCTTCAAGTCATTTCTGAACCAAAACACTCAATGAAATGTTTGCTGCCTACTATAAGGCAACAAATGAATGTTTAATGGCAGTTTGCATCAGTCCTTGAAAGTAATACTAAGATATGGAAATCTTGAGCCCTCCTCCTCAGGTGGAAGAGATGCCAGTCCCCAAATGGCAAAGTCACCTGCTAGCTGATTTCTTACAAGGTCTTTTGAAGTTCTTTAGCATATGCTGCTAAATAAGATCTCTCCTTGTTGCAGTTACAGGATGACGAATCCACTTTAATAATCCAGGCACACGTGAAACACAACCTTTCTGCTGAGGGTATACAGTCTTTTGGCTTCTCCAATCAGGCAACTGTTCATTAGAAAGACAAAGCACTTCCTTTCCAAAGATATACATTATTTATACACATTAATGCAACTTTACCAGACAGCAGTTTAAGTTGATGCATGGCACCAGTTGCCTTTTCACACTAATTTATTATAGAGTAGGTAATTACTCAACATTCCCCTTCCTCACAGTCCAGGAAATTGAAAAGTCAAATAAAAATGCAAAACAGAAGGAAATATTAATTCAAGTATTGAACATACACACTAAGCAGCTACAGAGGAGCAAAGGACTGTCAGCTCTCCCAGTGCACCCAGTGCTGGATTGCTGAGAGTATTGGAACAGATCTAAACCACCTTGCTCAAGGCTTGAGGTGGCAGTAAGAAAATACTGTCCTACTGCTCTTCTCAAACATGATCAACCCTCTTGGGAGGGACATCCTCCATGGATACTGAGACACAAAGTCTTCCTGCTGACTGTGAGAACTGCTTGCCAAGGGACACGACGGCTGTGACAGTTCCTGGGACTGTGTTTGTCAGGACAGATGGCTGACAGTATGGGAGATTCTGAAGTCCTGCTGAGTCTGGAGTGGGCAAAAGCTCACTCAACATATATATTAATATGAACAAATTGGGAAGTGTGTTACCTGTGCTGATGAGTGGCACAGAACAAAGCAGCTGCTTATGGAGCCTGATCACAGGTTAAACAGGGATGGTGGGAGAAGGGAGGCAAAATGTGGTGCAAAAATCTAGGAGCACAGGAATATCCTGTGCTCAATCCTGTGTGTTGGTGAGGAGGAACTAATTACAGTTTTCCCCTGGAATAATGTCAGCCTGGCTGTGAATGCCATGCTACTCCTGAAAGAGGCAGAGAAGCCAAAGGGCAACACTGGTAAAAGGTCCAGAACGTGACTGCTCAGCCCAGAGGAGCTGACAAGAGACTGACAGGAGCCCAGTGACTAATGAGAGCCACGTGCCCACGCAGTGCAGAGGACACCCAGCCCTCTGCTCCTGCTGTGCTTCAGGCTGTGACAGCACGAGCCCAGGGACATGGGATGGGCGATTACTCAGCTTGTCCTTCCACTCACACACATCTCTAGAATAAATTAAAAAAAAAAAAAAAACCCAAAAAAACAAACCTGTTCAAAATGTGGCCGCCTCCATTTCACTTTGCTGCGTGGCATTTCACTGTAAGGCAATGCCACAGACAGGCTTTCTGCCAGAAATAAGTTTTAGACTCCAGTATATCTGTCTCTGCAATGGTACACTCCTGGGACACTGACATTACTCTCTTAGAGAAACGCCAGCAGCAAAATAAGACAAGAAGGACAAGGACAGCATCTCATGACAGACGGTTACTCGGGGTAAAGTCTCAGTGCTGAGCAGCTGCAATTAGAGCTGGTTTTAGCCACGGGCTCAGTCCCACTCCTCTCCTCACTTCTCAGCAATTCCTCTGCTGTAAGAAGTCTAAGTGTCTCTGTAAAAGCTATCTATTTTTGTCCACACTGATCAAATACCTAAGACTAACTTTTAAAGGAAGGAATCTCATTTCAAATGTAAAGACTGATATAAAATACTTGTTCTAAGGTTGGTCAAACACATCTATCAAAATGCAGAGGAGGCAGCACAATGAAACTGTTCCAGCAAGACTATGTGCAGAAAGCTCGTTTTTAACCATTTGATTAACGGCTGTATTTTTACTCAAGGTTTTGAGAATGATCCTAACTCTAAAAATGCCCACCTGAAGACAAATATCAGAGGTGCAAGTGTTCACCTGAAAGCGCCTCTCATCCATGGCTGTGCTGTTGTTCTTCAGACACCACTAACAGTAACATTTTGTTTTAATATGCTGATGATTTCTACTCTATAATTCAGAAGGACATACATAATTATACCCTTTGGAAGGACATAATCTATGGCCTTTCCACACATACACAGTAGCGATGGACGAATCAGGAACACATAATTTATAATACAATTTCTTCCTCAAGGAGAACATTTGTAAGCTATTCATGACATTCCTTTGCCAGCATTTCAGACAGATTTGCAGAAAACTACCCCACTGAATAATGTTCAACTCAGCAAACAGCTTCCGAGTTGCCATCCTTTCAAATCAGCATTTTAAAAACAGGGAAAAGAAACCCCAAACACTTGCATTTCTTACAGGCAGGTAAAGTGCCACAGCAACATAGAATGTAAATGAACCTAAGCAGCAAAAGGAGAATAAATATAAGCTCTCTGCAGAATTGTTAGACATAGACAGGTTATGATATTCAAGGGCACCATGGTCTGAACTTTATCCCTATACTGTTCTGTTCTAAGCAAGTGGCTGTCTAAAAACCTGCCACAGTACTTTTATACAGACCATGCCAGATTTCTGTTTCACACAAACCAAAATAAACTGTTGTAAAACACAAAGCCTGGAGAATTAACTCAGCCCTTGCCCTGTCCCCAAGAAAACAAACAAAAAACCCAAACAAGTAAAAACTTTTTTAATTAGAAGCTGATGAAAATTATTTATCACAGTTCTCTTACACCCACAGTCCTTAACACTGAAGAGCACCTGGGCTGGTTTGCCTACAGCAGGGTCTGTAGCTTGACCAGTTTGGGTCTGGTGCCTCAACAGCACAAGGTCACCACTGCCTGGACTTGGCTGCACTACTGACACAAATGCAGTAATCCAGTAACCCCTGAGCCACTTCAGCCATCATTCTTATTTGCTCCTCGAGCAAAAACACTGCCAGTAAAATCCTCTTGCTGCATGAATTATGAGCATCAAACAGAAATGAGTTGTTTCCCAGCAGCTTTCACATGTTTCTCCCCCAACAAAGTTTCAGCAAAGCTGTAGCTCACTGACTGCACAGGAATCAAAAAATATTTAAAAATATTATCTTGGGGCAAGTGGAAAACATGCTCCTCCTGAAACTTTCTTTCTACTTGCTGACACTGAATCTGATCCCTGGGTTTAGCACAAGGCTTTTTATCTGCATGTCTGCAACGTTTCAAGCTATCTGGGCTTTGCTTTTAAATACAGTCTTTGAAGTCCTGAAGCTTGTGCCAAACATGAACTCTCCATCCCCAGGGAGGGGATGCAGTTGTTCTACCATCAATTTTCAAACATGCAGATGGACCCTGACTTCTGCAACAAAGCTGGAATATGTATGACACTGGTGAGATGAGGTAACTCTCCTCACGGTGAAAGTATTTGAACAGCTTTGCAGAGGGAGGATATTTTCAAGTCTTGGTACTACAGCCAAGCCTACAAATAAAATTAGGAAGTTGTTCTCTCCTTCCTCAGCCCTCTAATCATCTCCCTCTACCATAATTTCTGTGAGTTTGAACACTTGTCTTCCACATGCTCAGAGTATTTTCTGAATATCCTCCCACTGTTACCAGCAAGAGCCCGTGGCTTTTTAGAAAGGAAATACCCAGCTGCAGCAATTGCTCTCTCTGCCTTTCACCCAGATATTCCAGGTGGCATTTACTGCTCAACATAACTTGATGTCAAACTTTTAAGTTTTAAATAGCCTTTAGAAAAACTGGCTTTAGCAATTATCACTTCATAAGGGGCAGTGGGAGTTTGAAGACTAAAATACAGAAGTAATAAAATTGCAGCTTCCCACGCTACACAGGGAAATAAATTCTTAGTAGAAAAGATATAAGCTAGATGGGAACTGCAGAAAAAACAAATTAATTGTCTATTTAGCACAGCTTTTATTGTTATAGCTTCCTTTTCTGCCTAGTTTTATGCTGCAATCTAACAGCTCTTGACTGCACGCCCAGTAATCAAAGCCCCCCAAAGAAACTCATCAATCATATCAGTAGGGAGCACAACTCATCATTTATTTGTGTGTATTTAGACAGGCAAACTCTAAACATGGCCTGACAAGAGGTTTTATCCAAATCAAGTTATCCAAGCTATGCTAAACATTAAATGCCAAACAGGAATTTGCTGTTAATGAAAAATTTTACCACTGTAATAGAGTAGCAACAGGCTACTTTGGAAAAACAAAACCAGACCAGTCAACCAGGACTGCAGTTGTACAGAAGCCCCTCACAGGAGGCTATTGATGATCTCACTCAACAGCAGAAGTGGTTTCACATCAGAGACAAGTACAAAACAATTCCTGCACGTGGTCTATTAGGTGTTCAGGTGTCCTTGGGAAAGGAGGCTCTTCCCAGAAGAGACTCATTAAACTCTTGCTTCCCCTGACCTTGGCTATCAGCAATGTTATCAAGATGCTTCCCTTCCAATAAACCAAGGGCACACTCGTACTTCCTTCTCCAGGATCCTGCAGATCAGTTGGATGTGTATCCACCTCAACTTCTGACCTTTTCTTCTGTTACCTCCTCAAACAGAGTTTCATTTTTGGGGGGTGATCACCCATCAGATGCCACTGGCTGTGACTGTTTGTGGCACCCACCTCTGAGCAGAGCTCAGCCTGTGGCACGTGGGAGTGAACTGGTGCTGCAGAGGACCACAGGCTTGGGAGAGGTGTCAGATGTCAAGGATTCATGAATGTGAGCTCTGACAAGTGTAAGAGCAGAGATTATTCTGGAATTAGCTTTCTGTAACTTGAAAGACTGTTTAAACACAGTATCAATTATATGCTCCTATCAAATACACTCTGAGGGAACAAATTACTCAATAGTACTACGCACTGTTCTTAAACCAGCAAAAAAAGTGTTCAATTTCTCTGGCCAAAATTAAACACAGAAGGTGATTTCTCACACTAAGCAGACTTTAGATCTTGAGGAGGGTGATATAAATTGGTGTTGGAATTGCATGCCATTTTTTTCCTTAGCATTTTTCCTGAAATGCTGCTTCAATACCATTTGGCATACTTTCAATCACTGATCTAAAAATTAAGTGCCTTGTTCTCGTTTATGTTTCTAGCATAAGGAAGCCTTGATGTAATGTATGAGCAGGCATTAACTATTTATTCACTTTAAGCTGTCAAATGCAAAGGACACAGAAACCTAAGAGCCTACAGGCACTTTCTGCCCACTTTTTTCTCATGACTGTCAGGTCCCTACAACTTCACAGATCTGCCAAGCTGCCATTCTACAGAGGGGCTGCAGTAAATCAGAACAAACCCCTACACAAACACTAATTATCTTGATTTTCCCCCCTTTTAGCATTAGCATGTCAGTGAAGTTTCTCACTGTTATGAAAGCACTGGATGAAATCCACTCACTGTGGGATTTCATGCAAGATTCAAAATACAGATATTAATCTTTCAAAGGATTTGAAAAATAAGTCTCAGCAGCACAAGCTTCTGCTTTTAATGCATCTTAATTATTTAGGCAATGTACTAGCAAAACACGTCATGGGCTGCAGCATCCAGCACAAGTCAAAACAGCACTATGGCCAGGAATTCCCAAAGAAAAAGAACAGGATCTGTGATCAGTGCACATGTGAAGACACTGTTTTCAGGCCACTTCATTTCAACAGCAGTTGGCTTTCCACAAGGAAATAACACTCAACTTCCAACCAGATCATCATTCTAGATTGTTCTAGAGGTCAAGTCATCTTAAGTCAGTGCAAGTCAAGCAGCTGAAACAGTTAAATATTTAAGTGCGATCACAACACCACCTTTTGTGGGAGAAAAGATGGACACTACTACACACTAAGCATGTGATCCTTAGCTGAACTGAAAAATGTATTTTAATAGAGAGTTTCATCTGAGCAGCCCTGGGTCTCCTCTGATGTGGTGTTTCTCTGGCTCTACCTTACTTGCACAGATGAGGAGCTTTATGGCTACTGAAGGAGAAAAATCTTATTGCTACAATACCAGTAAGGATTTTAGTTAATTTTCCAAGCAACTCTGCTTATTTGATTAAAATAAAGGTGCATGACACCAGATTATTGTATCTGTACTATCCCACAGGGCCATGTGTGCCATTCTCCTCCCTGCCAGACACACTGGGACGATCATGTCTGAACCCTCCCTCTGTCCTGCACCTGCAGGAAGGACAACTGCCAAGACCTCTCTCTCTTCAGCTCAGCATCCTGCTGGCTTAGCAAGGCTTCTCCCAAGCTGCCACACAGTCACAGCTCCTTGGGAAGCTGCTCCTCCATTCCAGTACCACTTCACTGGTGGAGTCTCACCAGTGGCTGCCGAGGCCACTGCTCTTCTTTACCAAGAACTGCCACAGTTTTACTGCTCCACTATCTCTTATTTCAGGTTATATTTAACACCCATAATGTTTGATCCTGCTGGTTCAGCAAGGACTTTCCTCGAGCATACTTTGAGTAGCTAATTCCTGTGGCCACTCTGGAAGAGACACGTGCTTGGGACACAGCTGCTCCTTCTCCAGCTAAGAAGGATCTTTTCTTACCCTCCTCACAGCTTGGAAGTTTCCCCTCATCCCTCGAAAGCCTTTAAGAACCAGGGAGCAGCTTTGCTGTTGGCAAGGTATCAGAAAATTCCCAATTTCAGAGGATTACAGCAAACAGGCAGCTCTCCCTGCCTACCCAGACAGAGCTACACAGTGATTATGCAGAGAGATTACCCACGGAACAGGGATTGCAGAACTGTGGGAACACCATCCCTGGGCTGCTCTCAGCCAAGAACTGCACTTCAGTAATTCTTACTGTAATCCCTAAAAAGCTCAAGAAAGTTTTGGTGTCAAAGCCAGCACAACCATAAAAGCACTCACTGCAGGCTGTCATTACCCTCAGCATTGTGCTGAAGTTGTATTAAGGAAGAAAACCCATCCAAAGTTCTACTCATTGGTATGAGTGATGAGTGATCATTAAAAAAATAAGAGCTTTTTAAAAAAGAAACAATTAATTTTAATCTTTTAAGCTCCAAGATTAAATTTCCTTTTTTAGCCTTAGTGCCAATTATGAGTATGAATAACCCCATTCACTTCCAAAATCATCCCAAGCATTATACACACTTAATCTAAACAAAGGGAATGACAAATTGTGTCAGTGGTGTTCTTCAGCACCAAACCTCAAGAAGTCCAAACCTTAAAATTCTTCAGGGACTTAGAAAGTGGCTTACTAATCCTGTAACCACAAAGACAACTTATCTCACTGTTATATTTTTTCAGTAACTGAATTACAAGCCAATCTAAAAGGTCAGCCTGTCTGGACAAGCCAGCTGAAAAAAAAGACTAGAAGAGAAAAAAAAAAAAGTGCAGAGCAAAAAAGGAGCATCACTTGCTTTTAAAAAGCACTTGCTTGCCAGAAGATTGATTAAGGAAAAACACAGCTGAGGTTTTTTTCCTTATCTAAGTGATTATGCTTTAATTTTCCTAAGTAAGAGTACCAAAATACCTCTGAACACGCTAAAATAAATCATGTCATTGGGCTTTGTGGATCTGGCTAGCTGCACAACTCAACTGTAAAGTACACAGCTGACCAACAAGGAGTTTTTCCTCTTTTTCTGTTTTTTAAGAAAAGCGATCTGTCAGAAAATGCCAACCCCTTTAAACCAAACAAAATTTTTTTACAGATCTGAAAGGTTTAACTAAGTTCTGCCTGGAAGGGTACATGGGTCTGTAATGGAGCTTCCTTCCAATCCCACATACCCTTTCCCCTCTCTCCCCTGTCCCTAAGGGCTCTACTCGCTGAGGGATTAACAACTAATTTCTTTATTCAGGGTCACTTATCCTGAATAAAGCAGAACAACTGAAACAGTAAGAATACCTGAACTCAGAGTGATTTGTTCATACAATATTGCTCAGTATGAAACACAAATGTAACTGTAGTGGTAACCAATTAATTAACACTAAATCAGTATGTGAATACGGCCTCCATTAATGATGTGGAGTGAGAAGCTTGCTACTGGTGTATCAGCATCATTAACATCATTAAGACTTCACACACTCAAATCTGCAATGCACAGTGAAGGCTTAAAACACACAGTTTCAGTTTCAAAGGCTTAATACTACATCACCCATGGCATGTAGCCATTATAGTTTTAAATAACTTAGGCCTATTTATATTAACACTTAGGAGTATTAAACATTATTCAACAGATGTTTTTGAGTCTTAGCCTCCCGTTTTGTTTCTGACTCAGGAGCACTGCTGAAGGGGATTTGTTTCCAGGAAGACCCCTACCAGTTCCCTACCTCGTGTACTCAAAAGTGAGGCTTGTTGAAAAACATTGGTCCAATGTTGCTCTGTCTTCCTTCCCTCACTGAGGGAAAGGAAGCAACAGCTGTAATTTGTAGGCAAAGAAGACAGGAGAGAGAATTAAAAGCTTTCTGAGAAAAGATTGGATTACAGAGATTTCCAGGGCATTCTGAAAAAATGAATAGCTGCATGTCCATGCAGTTGTTTTTAAAATCAGGGGCATGTGTTTAATATTTCAGAAACAAATATTTTTGGGGGACAGTCCCCAAGTGAACCATCTCCATAAAATCCACGTTGCAAAATCTTGCACACTTTGCTATGGCAGGTTCTCCCTGGTGCTCACTATTACTTGGGCATCCATTTGTAACAATTCTGTAATAATTCTGCAAGACACAAAACGTGGAGGAATTGAACACTTAATTTCTGAATAATATTCCTTTCATGTATTAAGCTGCTCCTTCTCCCTCTTCTTGAAGGTCAAAGCTTTGATTCTGAATCACAGAATGGTTTGGGTTGGAAGGGACCTTAAAAATCACTTTGTTCCACCCCCCTGCCATGGGCAGGGACACCTTCCACTATCCCACATTGCTCCAAACCCCATCCAACCTGGCCTTGGACACTTCCAGGGATGGGGCAGCCACAGCCTCACCACCCTCACAGGGAAGAATTGTTTCCTAATATCTAATCTAAACCTATTCTCATTACCTCTTGTCCTATCACTCCATGCCCTTGCAAAAACTCCCCCTCCAGCTAAGGCAAAATCCTTAGGATACCCAGGGCATTGGAAGCAGCCACAGCCAACTGCAAACTCCATTACCTTGTCTGTACAATCAAGACCTCATCATGAAACTCCCCCCTTCAAAGCCTCCAGGTGAGGTGAGCAGGCAGATACCCAGCAATTACACACACCAATTATGCTGGAAATGAGCAACACCTCCATTCTTCTGCAGGTTTTACAGTAATACAAGAACAAGGTGTACAAAGGCAAATGCACCAAGACCAGCAGTCAGAGCTGAGATAAACTGCTCCTCCCACAGTACATCATTTCAGGCACTTGTCAGGATGAGACCCTGCCCATTGGAAAGTATTCACAGAGCCCTGATGGAGACTTTATCCCTGAGCTTCTCCCTTTTGGTCCAGAGACCTCATCTCCCAGGAAGCAATCCAGAGCAGCTGTAACAGGCTCCCCATGCAAAGAGTCTCCAAAAGGAGACCTTTTTGCTACAGATGAGAAAATCCTGGACAAGCTTGTCTTTTTAAGCTACATTACCCTTTACAAGCATTTGCACTGACAGATGAGTTGGAAGAAGATTTTAGAAGCATTTCAAATAGATCTCGTTTGAGCAGCAGTGTTCTTTCTTTAAGGGAGATGCTGTGCCAAGAACACATCCAGCCTTGAAAACAGATCTCAAGGCACAACAAGGCTCAGATAGGTTTTCTATAGAATACAGTATGCTCAGAGATTATTTTTCCAGCATCACACCTTCAATTATTAATTTCTCTCCCCTTTCTCCCAAAGCAGAAATGCACGTTGCAGCCTGACCTTAAGTATACAGCAGTAGTGGAACAAATCCAATGATCACAGACCCTGGATGAAGTTCTGTTACTTAGTTCATCCACAAAACTTTCAATGTCTCAGCTGATTAAATGCTACAGAAGGAAAGGGGCCTCAAAGACAGTCCAGGATGTTGAGTTTACAAGTCTGGCTACTTTGATATACTGTCAATTTCAGGTCACATTATTTCAGTCTCCATTAAGGGCTATGACCCAAGCAATTCAACACAAACAGCAACTTGTTTTACTTCCCACTCACTGCAAGTTTCATCTAAAAGCCTCGTGTCACAGAAGGCCTGCTATATACAAAAATATAGCAAAAAATGAAAATTTGACAGCAAGTTGTGGCAGTAAGTGCTTTGCAATCAATGTCAGTTTGCACCAAAGTGAAAGCAGGTGGTGAGCAATGACCCTGTTATCAAATGGAAGAGAGCAGGAATCTATTCTCTTCCCCAGCAGATACAAGTGTCATGTCACTGAACTACCTTTTTTAATTTTAAATATTGCTAACAAACTTTAAAACTAAATGTGGTATTTTCTGGTTGGTTTTTTTTTCTGTTCTTTTTTTTTGTTGGTTTTTTTGGGGTTCTGGTGGTGGTATAAAGGGAATTTGGAAAGGTTTGTAAAACCTACATACACAGAGTTTGCTGTAAACCCCATTGGTGGTTTGATGCAGCCACAAATCCAATGAGGTTTGCAGTGAGGTTCAGTGTGTCTTCCTCATGCAAATTTTACAGAAGACTCAAGACCACTTAACAAACAATAAAAGAGAGAAGCAAGCTGTTCCTGGGCTTATTTTTAAAATGACTGTATGTTTGACTACAAAGTGACAAAATGAACCATTTGTCCTTAATAAAGATGTCATAAGCTAAAAGTATTTGCTGGGAAAAACATACTAAATATGCTGAAAAGGTAATGCTTAAAAGAGACACAAACAATTAATAGAGCTTTAAAAATTCTTGGCAGATGGCTGAAGGAAAAAAAAAGGAAATCCATTCAAGGGACATCAATGTTATGAATCAAGACAGGTGACATTTAAAACCAATGAATAAAACATCACAAAAACCTGTCTCTTTTTATAAATCATACTTCACAGTAGAATTACATCTAGATACTACACTTCAAGCTCTTCCTCAATAAGCAGAAGACACCATGGGGGTATGATTCAGGTTTGAAAGTGAAGAGTTGTCTACCCTGGACTGCCTTCTGTTGTCAGAAAAACAATCTTTTTATTTGAGTCTGTTCCTCTCCTTCCCATAAAAAAAAGCTATAGCCTTAATGCTCTCCCACAGAAAGAAATCTTTATTTTAGATTCAGCACAGCAGAAACAAGTATCTCAAGTTTACTTACTTCCCAACTAGGAATCTGCCCTGCTTCCACAGGGCCTCAGACAGGGGTATCTATCAGCCATCTCAGATCTGCTTTATCTCTCAATCTGATGAATGTCCCAGCAAATAAGTTCACTTTATGTTCAAAGTAAGACTATTGGAAGAAATCAGTGCCTGAGAAGTAATTTTTATTCCAGCCACCACTGGGAAAAAGGAGAGTTCATGATAGATGAAAGGCAGAAACATTTGGACAGAGAAATCCCTGAAGATTCACTCAAAGTGTTTGTTTTAGTCTTGGAAAAACATTACTGAAAAAAGCTCTACTTTAACCAAACTTTTTTTTTCTTCCATGCAAAACTATAGATATTCAAATTAATTTTTGGAACAATCAATCTTCATTCATCACACGAGGGTCAGTGAAACTTTCTCTCTTAGAAAATAAAGAATGTTTTGCAAGTTTCATAGTAATTCAGTAGAAGTCTCATGATTATTTGATTTTCGATAATGCCATTTAAATGACCTACAAATGTGCCCACTTTAATAAAGCTTTTTTAACTCCTGTCCAAGCAGGCAGACTTTCTGGAGTCTTAGTAACCAGCTCAGATTATTCACTTGAGTAATTTGGATGGGAGAAAGGAGGAACAGAAAGATTAGTATGGAGGCCTGCATCTGACACCCTTATCAAGCTGTTTAAAAGACAGAAATAAAAAGAAGATAAAACTCAGAGAATCACAGCAAAGTTAGGAAACACTATGAACTGATACACTCTAAAAAGTCACACACCAGCAGCTTACCCATATAATGCAAGAACTTGTAGCATCTGCCTTATCCCTGAATCCTCTTCCTACTGCAAGCAAAGACCCAAAGACCAGTTCCAACAAAATGAAAGCCAATTATTCAGTCTGCCATCATTTTCAAAGCCAGCAACTGCACAGAAAATACTCTCAACTTTTTAATCGATTGGACTTTTAGAAGGACAAAAGGTAGTAAAGCTATAAGGCATCAATATTAGATTGCTAATAAATGCTATCCAAATGGATGTTCAAAGAAACCAAAGACATTGAATGTTCCAGGTACTGGCAGACAACGAGCTGTTCACAAGACAAATGACACCTCCACAGACAGAATACAATAAATTAGAGACTCTGGTCATTGTAAAGCAGAACATGTTTACTGTTATTGATAAGCAATAAATCACCTGCCCTCTAACAGTTCCTCCCTATAAATCACTTCCAGTGAAAGAAACAGATGGTTCCAGCATGCAGCCATTCTTCAGCACAGCCCTGAGCTGGGAGAAGGAATGTGTTGTGCTGAGTGATGACAATTTTTAACTGCAGTGGTTCTGAAGTGGTGCAGGGGAGCAATGAAGCAATGCAAGAGCCATAAAACTGTGCACCTGAGACTCCAGCTGTAACTGCTGCTGGTTCATGCCAGGCTGAGCAGCACATGTGCTGCAGTGGGAATCATCTCTGCACATCCCTGGTCTGGACTGCAGCTCAGAGGATCATTGTGGCTGGATCCTTCCTGCCTGGGCCACACCTGACATGCAGGAGCACACCCTGATCTGCAGGCACTGGCAGGCTGATCTACCCCCAGGCTCAAAAATACAGCCTGATCCTAATGCTTTGAAATCCCAATGCCTTGCTCTGACAGAATTGAGCTTTCTATAAACTCTTCAGCAACTTCAGTCTCTTCCAATCACACCAATACCTGATTTGTCTCACTAGAAGGAGAAGGGTTCACATTCATGGTTTCATCAAAACAGCCTGATGTCCAACTGAGCAAGCTGAAGACACCATTAGACACACACTTTCTTTCTCTGCTGGTAAAGATACCAAAAGTGGGGTCACTTATTTATTGATTTATTTATTTTAAAATCTGTTTTCAATGTGATGTTTCGAACTACAGAGTAAAAGCCTAGAAATGAATAATAAACAGAATATCTCAGGTAAGAGCAGCATACTGAAACACTGTCAAGTACGCAGAAAATCATATTTTTCTTTACTACTTCAAGCAAAAGAATCATACTTTCAGGGAAGAGAAAGGCTTGCTTTCATTTACACCATGCTTGTAAAAAAGAAAAATCTAAGCAGTAGCTGTTAAAAGCTCTGGCTAGAAGCTGCTTACAGACAGACACATAAAACATACCAATGTTTCCATTCAAGTAATTATAAATGGACATAGAGTTATTCAGTTATTTAAAGGAGGCTGCAGTTGCAATACCAACTCTTGCAATGCAGATAATTTAAGAACTCCAAAAGATGCAAATATACTTGTAGAAACTGGACGTCATGAAAATGTGTTTTCTCGATGTTTTGCTTCAACTGTTTGCCAGACTATTGTTTTTCTCTTGTCTGAACAAACTGCAATTGCAAGTGTGAAATACATTTCTAATGCCCACTCCTTTGTCCCAGTGTCCCAGAACCATCATCCAACTCCTGCAGCTTCCAATTCCAAGGATCCCTGGGCAAGACTCCGTTTAAGGAAGCAGAATCAGAGACCACAGTAAGTGGTCTACAGACACTTCTGAAACAAAGATTTCTCATTTTAAAACCAGTCAGTTTTAAGGAGCACATTCCAGAGAGAGGTCAGGTACCCACAGCAAGTTGTGGCCTGAGCACTTTGGAAGCAACAGACCAGACAACTGGTTACTGGAAAGAAATCTGTAGCTGGAGCAAGAGCGGGGTTTGATCCCACAACTCCTGCAACTCAGCAAAGCTCCTTCTCTGCCCATCTCTGCCTGCTAAATGGTGAGGTGGAGACCAGAACTGTTACTGGTACATGGGGCTGTGACTGTGCAGCCCTGACAAAAGTGGCAGCTGATCAGCACTTACATTCTTCTCCCCAGTTAGAGGCAATTAACACCTCCTGCTCATCTCCCCTTATTTTGCCCTGGAAAAATTTCAGAAGCCACAGCTCTACTGCTTGCAGGACAGTCTTCCCCAGCAGTAGAGAAACAGATGACACTGCACTGAAAAGTGACAAAGTCTGTTTTGGAACCAAGGGAAATCACAGCAATCTTTCCTGTCCAAAGAAATTCCCATCAGCAGCCAGTGAGACACTGCTCTAAAGGAGGTAAAATGATGAGTGCAGGGAATAGCACTCCCAGCATGGAAACACAGGAGCTGGAACACAGGTTCAGGCCCAGCAGACTGCAGGGAGGTGGAACTGTGAACAAAGGCCAGGGCAGCAGGCACCTTCCACAGCCCTTCCACACAAAGCTGAGAAACTGGTATCTACTCCTTCCACTTCTGCAGCCTTGACACTCACAAGGATATATGTTTATTTTTGTGAGGACAATAGTCCTGCTCCAAAGTTTTTCTGCTTCAGTAAGAGAACCTGTGAAATCAGACCTTCTTCATTAAACCAAGGCGTGAGAAGGGAAGACCCAATTATGGCTGGTGATAATTGTAGGGACAGGGAAGGTCTGACTCACCAACACCTTGCAGATACAAGCAAATCAAGGTCTCCCCAAAGGAAGCAGAATACTTCTTAGGAAGGAGAAAAAAACCTTGTTTTTGGGTGTCAGATTCCTCCCCAGCACTGCAGCAGCAGGATGGAGATTGCCAGTGCAGAAAGCAACTGCTGATGGTGGCAGGTCTCCACTGAGGCACTGCCTTCCTTCAACAGCCCAGCTCCCACCTGCTGCTCTTCCAGGGAAAAGTGTCTGTACCAATTCAGCTCTTGACAGGCTGCCTTACACAGGCCAGGAATGGTTGGCAGATACACAGGTGCTGGAATCCAAATAGCCTTGGAGCTTCAACTCCATGTGTACAGCCTATGGAAAGACTTGATGTCCTGCAGTATCCTTGCTCCAGTTCTGTTAAAAGTTCATGTTCTATTTGACTGCACATCCAAAACAAGCCTCCAGGATACCTGACCAGCAAAGATTCACTGATAGGTGAAAAAAATTGTGACTTAGAATTACAGCAAAACCTAAGCTCAGCACTACAGCTATTAAAAAACCCAGCAGTTCCATCATGGTGGCGAAATTTGAGATTGACTAGAGCTCTACTGCCACTGATTTTCAACAGTGAAACCACACTCATGAAATAAAACTGAATAGGTTTCACTGTTATCACAGCTCCCATAAGCCAGGAGTGGCTGGCACCTGCTAATTTGTTAACAAAACAGGCTTTCAATAAAAGGATTAGTGATGTAATACAAAACATTCATGACTGGATGATCCATAATTATGTGCTACAATAGGTTTGGCAAGACTGAAGGCCTTTCAAGCAAGGCCAGAATAAAAACAAGTGATCTCAGTTTAGCTATAAGTGATATTAGAATACTGACCTGCTCAGAGCAGTTAAAAGGCTTTTAAAATAGGAATAAGTAAAGGATTTGTTGTGTCTAAGGGCAGGAAACATTGCACTACTGATTTTTCCATATTTTAAAGTACTACTGAAAGATTAAAGTGAAAAAATGTAGGACATTGTCTAAACAAATCTTCTAGCATTATTAAGTCTGTGCAACAGCATGTGACTAATGTTCACTGGCAAAATTAAATTCAACTACAAAAGTTCTGAGATCTGATTATGGCAATTAGGAATTCTCCATACAATGCAGCCTGCCCATTAACAGCCTACCCCTGCAGCAGTCTCCTGTTAAGAGTTTGTTATATTCTTCCTGAAAGCAAGAATTTTTGCCCATAATTAGTATTTTTCCCCCATCTTAATAAATCATAATGTTGTTGAAAACACAGCTTGCAATCAAGCAGGGCTTAAATCTTTAGAGATCCTTGTTCAAACGTGAGTGGGGATAAACATTAACAGCATTGGGCATTGACCTACCAGTAAATAACAAGTTCTGCCTCAGAAATCCAAGGCTGGAAATACTCTGTTGGAAATACTCTTGGGTTAATGCCATCCCTCACCACAACCAGGACACAGAGCATCATGGAGTTCATCACCTTTTAGAACAGGATCTCTGGGTTTCCAGCTCTGCAGTGGATGGGGTTGACTCAATCTAACCTTTATCTAACGTGACATTGCCATTGTGATATAAATAGTGTCTTATTTGCCTGCTTCAGAGGAACAATGTTAGTCAAGAAAAGGTCAAATGGTTTTGCCACAGGGGAAAAGTGCAAAAATCTTTTGTAATTTAATACTGCCCTTTTTTTTTGGAGGACAAGGAGACTCCAGGTGCTAGTCACATAGGAGGGAGAGGAATACAGAAGAGAAGGCATATTTATCTAGTCTCCAGCAGCACAAAGCAATAATATTTCAATCATTTCTTAAGGCCCAGAGGAACTAGTATTTACCCAGCATTTCACTGATCTCATCTCTGCTCAGAATGCTGCAAACTTTATAGACAGAGGCTGCTCAAATCTGCCTATTTTGACAATGCAGAAGTAAGTTATAGCTGGAGGCATGTCTAGGATAGGTGTACTGGATGTATCTACTGAATGCTTTTTTTTTTGTTCTTGCACAGTGCTTATTGCATTGATGCTTTCAATTAATAAACATGACTTTTACCCATAGCCAGCTACCAAATTTTGGGGCAAATGGGAAAAAAACCACGATTTTAAATCTTTGAATACATTACATGGCATAAGCTTGCTGCTACAAACCTCCAGATAAGGGCTATACAAACACCCACATTATTTACTGAGGCTGCTTTCAAGAAATTTTCTTATCCCACAGAAAATAAAGTAGCTCTTTTCCAAAATTTGCATGCAAGGCAGGCTAGTAGATTCATACACAACTGAACTAAAGAAATACATACAAGAAATACATACAAGCTGGGAAGTGAAATTTCTACAAATTACTATAAGAAGGTGGCCCAAAGGCTGATTTATTGCTCACTTTTATTGCTTCCAGCACACTGGTAATCTGTGCACACAGCAATACTGCAGTACTAATGGAAATCAGTAAACAGGGTCGTGTGTGTGTCAAACAATTGCTTTGCACGTTCTAAAAATATTTGTAGGTCCTGTTTGCTAGAATGGCACCAAGGTTTCCTTGGATTATCCATGTGCTCACTGGGTGTACACCCACAGCTCCTGGTGTGCAAGGTGGAATACATCACACTCACTGGAAATACACTTCTAAACTTGTTATCAACTAAACTAGAAAGTAAAATTGCAGCAAATTTCCCCCTGAGCCACCTTCTGCAGACAACAAAAGATTCCTAAGATACTCCACCTATCTTTCCTGGGAAATACCTCACACTGAAAAACAACTGTTTATCATTAAATTAAGGTACAGCATGTAAGGGGAATGAGACCCATGAAGTATCTCAACTGGAATCGTGTGTTTGGCCCAGACCCTGTGACACACAGGCAGATTGTTGGTTATTTTTGCAAAACATGTTTCTGCAGTGACATTAAGCCTTCAGGCTAAACATAGCACAATGCAAAGGGCTACAAGGGAGAGAACACAGGAGGTTCCCTCAGCCATCCTTTGCAGCCTGAACGAGAAAATAAGAAAAGCAGCAGCAAAGACAACAAAATGTGCATAACAGCAGTAAATCACACAATCTGTACGAGGAGAATGAAAGGCTCCAGATATTATTCCAGCCTTAAAGTCAAAAGCATCTCCTCGAGTCGTGACTAGCAGTGGGATTTTGCTTTGCACACTCAGTGAGGGTGGAGTGAATATCACCAAGTACTGACAGCACAACAGGCAGTGCAAGGGCACCCAGTGCACTGACAGCAACAAGTGCTTGCAGTGCAGGATCATGGCATGAAAACAAGCAGGGAATACTGTTCAGCAGAGCACGTGTCTCCTGGCATTTTGAACTCAAACCAGAGATTTTCCATGCTTACAAAAAAAAAAAAAAAAATTATGAATAATAGCTCTCTCTCGGGACTTCTGAAAAGTTCCTGGAAATTCTGAGCATGTGAATTATTAGTTAGGAAGACTGAAATTAAGGATTTGAAAGAGAAATGAAGACAAGCTGAATGTTTAAATAATAAAACAAACCCCAGTGCCACAGATTGAGAAAAAAAAAGGAAATTCAATAGTTCTAACTGTTCTTTGTCAAGCACTACACATTGAGGATTTGCATTTTCTACCATCTGTTTTTTTTTTTTCAAATGCATAATGGGGAAGTAGAGCAAGACAGCTTGTACCTTCATGTCCTCAGGCTTTTTTGTTCGTTTTGTTTGCTTTTAAACAAGGAAAGCATACAGATAATGACTGGTTATGATTACTGAGAAATACCTAAAGAAAACGAGTTTTTCAAAATGCCCCATCCAAATGCATTAGCCATTAGAATCTCCTCAAGTTTCCATTAGTCTGTCAAAACAAGAAATAATCTTATAGCAGCTCTGACTAAAATTCTTAAGGATTGTCACACTGATTGAATTTCAAAGTATAGACTTACAAATTCGTAGTCTCCATCCTGCGGCACCTTCCAATCAGAAGAATTTTTTGTCTGGCCAGACACATTCTTCCCAAAGCTATTGATTTGATTCTCCTTCTCCTTCTGCTCAAAATATTCAAGGAATGATGGTTTGGCTGGCTGCATCGTTTCATCCCTCCCTGGAAATATTAAATATAATAATAATAAAAAAAAAAGAGTTGTTTTGAAAAATACAGTTCTGGTTATACAGCCCTTCATCATGCCCAAAAGTGATTTCATTTTTTTAGCACACACTAAATCACATAGTAGTGCTAAAGTACTTGCTAAAATACTATTTTTCAGCAGCTTTTCAATCATAAAATTCTCTGTGCAGTGAGAAAACTGGAGAACAGAAGCTAAAAGCCCCCACACAAGTGATTTCAATACTGGAGGCCTTGGCCTCTAGACCTGCAATCCATCCATCAGAACACACTGCCAGGTAACTTGGCCTCATGCACTGAATGTGGAACTGAACTGCTGATGGTGAGACAGGCTGGGCTTTTTCATCCCAGCACTGCAAAATAAGCAAAGTTCAAAAACTAAACAGCGTTGTTTTACAAGCAGAAACTCACTTTTATGTTCATGAACAGACCAGAACAGAAATGAGGCTTTCAAAGACCACAAATACCTTATAAATACCACATAACTCACCTTGGGTATAACTAGTCAAGTTCTACATTGTTTGTGTAGAAAAGCTTAATTAGCTGGCAAAACTTCTTTTTTTTCTTTTTATAAATAGTCAGTAGGTTTTCAAGTTTACTGCTCTAGTTCTTGTAAATTAATTCTTCTGACCCTACTTTCTTAGTAGATCATTCAAACCAGCCAGATATACAGATTAACCAGTCAATTCTAGACTGTATTTAAGAAACTTGGGGTACTAAGAAATGAGTAAAGGTACAAAGAGAGACAGAGGAGTGAAAATAACCCCCTAAACATGAATATTTTGATTTTTAAGAGCAGGTCCCATAAGTCCCCCAAGCACCATTCTCAAGGAGCTCACCCATACTGATGGGAGAAGGAAGGATGTAGCCAAGAGCACAAGGCTTTAGCACAATGTACATTGTTTTCATTTGCCTGAATTATTCTTTAGAACAATCAGGAGTCAAAGGAAAAGGGAGAACACTGCTGATCCATTGAAAAGCTAACAAAACTACATTCTCAGAGGATGTACAGGTACCACTGGGTAGCTGGTGGGATTAGGGATACCAGCACTTATCTTTCTTCCTTTAGCCATTACACCATCCAAATCCCTCCTCATGTGATTCAAGAACCACTACATACAAATAAATCTAGCAATCCATTCAGCAAACAGGTTTCCATCACTGCAGGAGGAAACAGGGTCACAAGTTCCCAGACCAAGGCAGCTCCCCAGGATTGTGTGGAGAAAGAGGAGGTGGCTCTGCACAGGAGGCTGTGGGGTGATAACAGCAGGGTAGGGAAGGAAGTGATGAAATGTGAGAGGCTGGAAATACTGATTTCTAACACAGACAGCAAAAAAGCCAACTCAGGAAGAAGACATGAAATCTTAACTTCACAGCAAGACAAAAGACTTTTTGTATCTCCAAAGAAGATTTCTTCACCAGTGCAACCAGTCCAGCTTGAGAAGCTGCCCAGAGTCCTCACACTTAAACTGTCCTGTCCTGTGAGTTACAGCACTGCTAATATCTTGTGAAGAGTCCCAATCCAAATGAAGAGGCTGTCTTGCACAGAAAACATGCTTTAACAAGGCTGCAACACAAGACCATGACAGCTGCAAACACAGCTAACACTGCTCACAGTTTAATGCCACTGCACTGCTCTTGATAAAATGCTTCACCACAACCTGTGAGCGTCATGGAAAGCACTGTAACCTTTTAAATGGCTTTGTTCTGGTAAGACAAGGTTCTCTAGACACTATAACAGGTTACTCATACTTGAAATATATGTTCTAGGTGATGCAGAAACCATCATTTTCAGCAAGCAGGATCAGGACTAGAGTTAACAGAAAATGGCATCAGAGTAGCCTAATTCTGGACTGTGGAAATAAGTTCACTGTTGAATGCCATACGTTTGAAGTAAATATAATCTGTCAGGCAGGCAATCAACCAGAAGTTTAGAGCTTCAGACAAGCACACAGGGGATGGAGCTGTCCTGTGATGGGTTAGAGGGGTCTGTGTAATGCACAGACTCTCCTACAGGAGTCTGTACAGAAGGCAGGCTATCACAAGGCATTCCTCTCTAAGGACGTTCAGCAGTGCTTTCTTCTTGAAAAAATACTAGCTACTCTGGAAATGCATTAAGATTTAATCACTGAATATTACTCTTGCACATAAAATTGCCATCCAGTGATCCAGAACTTCCCTGGCAGACTCTGTCTGATCCTTAGACAAGCGGATGAATTCCTTGGTCGGCTACACGATACTTTAGGAAATGATTTGTCTATAGACACGTTAAATACAGAACAAATTTCTGCAATGCATGAGAAATCTTGGCAGGATATTTGGGCTGTGATACTGAGAGAAGTGTGGTTCTACACGGCCTGAAATGTCATGATGCATTTTGAAAAAGCCCTGCATGGCGCTGCCTCTCCAGGGTCAGCTAAAAGCTCAAGCACGAACTGAAGTGCTGATACTTTTGCACCATGACAAGTGGAGCAAAGACAAATTGTTACACCCCTGGCAGTAGTTCCCCTTTCTTGAAAAAAACCAACAAAGTACTCATCATGGAGAATTAGATCAAGAAAAACACCTTCAGACCAGCAGCGTGAAGGTCAGGCAGGGAACACGGCTGCGAAGTGGAGAACAGATTTGCTGTTGGGAATAATTACTGAAATACAATCGCAATCCAATTACTGCTGAGTGATAAAACATTTATTCTGAATGAAGTAAACACACCCCTTGCACTCTGCTGCAGCACAGCCTGTTTGAAGCAAGAAGTAAGTTATTATGGACAATTATGGCAATGTTTAACACCAACGAATTTTGGAGAAATAGAGGAATTCATAACTAGCCAGGCTAATCTATACACAGCTCACTGACAGCCAGCCTGGGTCTCAGGAATTCAGACTTCCTAGGAGTTAAAAAAAGAAATCTAAATCATGCTTCTACTCTCTGTTTTGAAAACTATTGTTTGTAGCACAGAAGGCTTTAAAAGCAAATGTTTCACTCCAGTAACATTGGCTTATTCAGTTCTTTTCTATTTATTTTCTTAAAGACTATTCACTCAAAAGAGAGCTTATTCAGAGTGTCAGTTAAAACAATCATGATCATTTCCCCACACCTTGTGTTTTAACAAGGACTGCAATATTTGCATTTGGCCTCCTTGACCTCCATGAGGTTTGCACAGGTCCACCTCTCCAGTCTGCCTCCAGCATGACAACTGCAACACAGCTTAGTGTTACCAGGGATAAAAGGAAGCAGAGGGAAGATTACGTACCCATAGAAGATTTCTTGCTGCCCTTGATGTCCCTGGTCATATTTAATTCAATCAGTGTTTTAGCTTTCCTAATCTGATCCCTGGCTGCTGGGGCAATCTCTCTGTATTCCTCTCAGGCTACCCTGTCCTTGCTCCCACCCTCTGTAGGCTTCTTTTTTGTGTTTGAGTTTGTGCAGGAGTCCCTTGCTCATCCATGCAGGCCTCCTTGCATTTTTGTCCGACTTCCTCTTTGTTGGGATGCATCCTTCCTGAGCTTGGAGGAGGTGATCCTTGGATATAAACCAACTTTCTTAGGTCCCTTTTCCCTCCATGACTTTATCCCATGGCACAATACCAAACTGACCCCTGAGGAGGCCAAAATCTGCTCTCCAGTAGTGCAGGAGAAGGATCTTGTTTGCTGTTTCCAGGGAACGGATGAGGGGAACAGCGTGAACTGCAACAAGGGCAACTTGTCTGAAGTCAAGGAGGAAAGTTTCACAACAGGGGTGGTTGTGCAACAGAGTAGGGCTGGAGTGACTGTGCAAGACCTCAAGCAACTGGATCTGACATTGCACTTGTCCCAGCCATCACAGAGGGAATCAGTAATGACCTCCAGAGATCCCTGACCATTCCAGCACCTCAGCGACTCATACTCTTCACACCCACTGTCAGACACCTCTAACCCTGCAGCCACTTTAGGCCTTGCAAACACAAGCAACATTTGCTCATCAATTTTAGTACATTTACTGACCAATTTCAGTACATTTTGCCACCAATTTTAGTACATTTCTATGCAACAACACGTAATGCTGCATCTTTATTTAGCGATGCTTTGTCTTTTTGTTTTAACAGATATAAAATAGAGATTGCTAACTGACAAAAAGTGGGGAAAAAAGATAATATAAAAGGAGAAATAGCTGGAATAGAAATACAGATGTAAGATATCTCAAATTTTAGTTGCTGCTCTGATCTCAGTAGGGGTGCATATGCAACAAGACCAACAGAAACGCTTCTGGAGACAGAAAGACATTACATGAAATCAATTATCATCTCAGCACGACTGAATTTCTTTTTGTCAATCTTTGCTCTTAACAGCAATGTCATCTTTCCAAAGATGATCTGCTATTAATTCAACACAAGAGTCAAACAGCTATATCTTTAAAATTTTGGTAACAGGCAGCTGAAGACAAAAATCAATCACTGCTATTTGCAGAACCAGGTGCTGCTGAAAGATGACACCCACCAAACGTGCCTGTGCCAAAAAGCATTTAACTTCCTAATTTTATAGGGTTAGACTAAAATATGAACATTTGACAGAAAGTGAGATCACAACTGTGGCAGAGAAGAGCCTTTTATGAGAAGGTCACCCTGTGGTGACAAGAAAGGCTTCACTGTGCATCTATTTTGGAATCTAAAGAGTTGCTTATAAGGATGAGCCACGAGAGCTCCCTGGAGCCATTAATGATCTATCATTTAGATATGCAGTCATCTTTTAGGAGCTATATTAATTACACAAATGGAACACCACAGCTCTGTTGGGGCTGGTCCAGCTGACTGCAGAATTGCAGGTTTGGGGGAGCTGAGCAGAGCCACAGGCTGGGAGGGCATCTCAGAGCTCAGCCTGAGATGAGCAGAAGCTTTCCATGGAAAACTTACAAGTGCTGCCTGGTATAAAGTAATTTTTAGAAACTATAAGAACACCAGTATCGTTGTGTGTGAGAACAGAAAAAGGTGTGAAACTAGAGGGTCCAAAGAATGCTGTAAGTTGCACACAACAAATATCCACACAGATTTTGATTTTTGCGGGAACACTAAGCTTATAATGACTCCACTAACACTGCTAGCCTTCAGCATTGGAAAGCAAAGCCCAACTGCTCATGGTACTGTGCAAACTGGGACAGTCCTTACCCAAAGGACAAATAGCCCAGACAAGCCACAAGATGACCAACAGGTACAGGCAGGGCTCTGCAAGAGCAACAGCCAGTACTGGATCCTTTCCTTTGCCAGGCTACAGCAAGAGCAAGTTGTAAGGAAAAGCTTGAACAACAATCTGCTCCTTTCCAAAAAAATCTGACCTGTCTGAATAGTTGAAGGAATGGAAGAGGTCAGTCTTAGTGGCTGACTGCAGCAGACAGACCTCCTTACATCAAGTAAAAGATGACAAAGAAAGTGTGGAGAGCCTCCAAGCCATTTGCCTTTCCATATGATGCTGCAGAGAAAGCACAGTGATAAAGAAGAAACAGCCCAGTCAATCAAACCAGCAAGAGATTTACTTTTTATTCCCAGCAGTAAAAAAAATATCCTTGAAACCAGATCATTCACTATAATCTAGTCCCAGAAATCAAAGGACTCGTTTCGTTGACTTTGCCAAATTAGTTCTCACAACTGAAAATTTTCAGAAGCTTGTGAGCTTCAAATGACACCTTCAAAAAGAAAGTGGGATTTACAAAGTCCTTCTATCTATCTGAACAGGCTTGCTGAGTAATGAAACTAAAATTCCTGCTTTTCTCTGAAATTATTCTTCTCTACTCAAACTTGACATCAGAAGAATCCTTGTTTTATTATACTTTCCTCTCAGAAAGGATTGCTATGATCTACCTAGGGTGAATATTCTAGAGTCACAAAGCTTGGCATGAGAGAGAGTAAGATAACCCCAGGAACACATTTTGTGTGCTCTTTACTCGAGTCAATTTATACAATTAATACTTAAAATACCTATTCTTGAAGATACAATTATAGATTTCCTCCCTACATCACAAAAATTGGAGCTGGAGTTATGGCTGGGAACCATCAGGAGACCACACTACAAATTAATTTACAAAGAAGATTATGTGAATCAATAACAATGAAGTGATCAGTTACTACATTAGCAATATCAAATTAAAACATGATACTTGGTACACTTACATGTATTTGTCAAGATTTCAGAGCAATCTTTAGAAAGACAACTGGCCTCAGCTGTGGAGAATATTTGCATTGATGAGAATGAGGCGTCAGGAGCAACAAAACAAAAAATTTTTAGAGTTGGCTTGTGCTCAGGAAGTTGCACCCCTGTGAGCAGGAGCTCAAAGCAGCTCTGCAGAGATGAGGGAAGAGCACTTTGTGTCAACTCTGAAGGAAGCAGAGCCATCACTGCCTTTATTCAGACACGCTGCCAGAAAGGATCCCCTGGGACAAGCAGCACTGTCTTCTGCTATTGTATACAACATTATATAGTCCCTTTCACAGAGGGATCAAGATCTATTGTGAAGCAATTGGTTTGCTTTGTCCTTGCTGTCGACAGGCCTGCTGCTCTCCCAGAGTTATAAATCCTCTCATTTCCAGTCAGTTTATGGGTAGCCAGTGCACTTGCTGCTCAGGAAGCCTCAGCTTTTCAGCACTCAAACCACCTCCACGCTGTTCACCTTCCCTCCTTGCCTTGAATTATCTTTTTTTAATTCTCATATCCAGTGTTATCTTCCATTTTTGTGGTCTAAATAAGCACAGATCTTCCACTGACTTCTCACATAACAGCCTTAGTCCCCAGCAGTCTCAATAAGCTGCTGCCTGCTTTAGAATCAATTATGTAACTTTTAAGACAGAAAATACATATTTGGGATGCACAAAACAGTGCCTGATGATTATGTGCAAGCAACACTTCATTAATATTAAATTTCAAATGGAATTGCAGCTTTATTTGCTTTGGGCTATTTCTTAGAGATCAGAGATGAACTTTCTCAGCTGGACAGTATAATTTGTACACTAGGAGCAGGACTGAGTCATTTTAAGCAGCAGAGCAGAAAGATGTAAAATTATTCAACCAGAGCAAAAAGTGCTCCATCATTAATAAGTTCACCCCATGGCAAGAGAAAATGAGATTTCCTCACATTAAAAGCAGACCACATAACACTTGTTATCTCTTGAAGCTTATGAGGACAAGTCTCCTTGTAATTATGGCCCATTTCAAACTAAATCAAATCAGAAAATTCCCAACAGGTTCTGTTGTTGTGAAGGAACTCCTAAATGACCACAAAAATCAACATTAGGTATCCTAAATGTCTTAACAAATAAGATATGAAAGTTATCTAAGGAGAAGAGTGCCAACATTCATCCAAAGCTGTAGCACATATGGTTGAGAACCTTTTCAGAAAAAGGGGAGGAAATCCTCACAGTGACAAAAGATGTTTAAAGACCAGGTTATCTCCTTTTGGATCTATTTTACATAAAAACACTGACATGATTATAAATACACATCAGCTTTCTTCCTCCATCACAAACGTTCAGTGGGCACCTTATGTCTTTCACCTCATCAGCCTGAACTGCTCATTCAGTCCAGCAACCACAGCATGTGACAGGCAGTGAGATGTGAAGGTGCATCAACAAAGTAGTGAATGTTTCATATTCTGCATCACCTGGCTCAGGTTCTGATGAATCCTAAGGAGAAACCACCTCACCCACAGGGGTGCAGTCTGCAGGTCCAGCACCTGTGGGTAACAGCTCAGGCTCTGTTGATGCCACAGAACCAAGTGAGCACTTCCCAACTTCCTCTCTATTCATAGCCCAGAAACCCATTTGCTTTTCTAGAGAGAACAGAAAACAACATTGCAATGAACACTGGTTTTTTTCCCCAGAAGCTTGAAAATCTGCTGGTAAAAACAAAACTGGCTTTGAACTCCTGCAATGAAGGAATTTAAAAGTTTACAGAGCATTCCTTACTCCTGCTCAGGAGTAAGGCTTTCTCCAGGGTTTATTTTGATCCAAAAGGGAGTGAGTTTATTCTTAGAAGAGACAGGTAGGTTACAGTTTGCCTATATGTGCAAATGTATGGGAGAGAGATGTACTTAATGAGTGATTTACTACTACTCTGTCTCTTGCTTGAGTCTCCTGAAGCACATGCCTGCTGTTCAGGACTCTGTTAGTCACACTTCCCCTCTTCTCCAAGACAACGCTTCTGTCCTGGGAAAATGAATATCCCCCTACTTTCCATCTATTCCCCACTGTGACCAATACAGGAGTGCTAAATAATAAATTCTCAGAAACAGCAAAAATAGCTGTGTTAAACACACATCCTTTCTCCAATGTCAGTCTTTCTGAAAATATAAATATTAACAGATGATTAACTTCCCTTGGCTTTAAAGCTCTCCCAAATATGCAAGACAACCAGAGGTGGACAACAACCCCACTTAGGCCCTAGACTTAATTTCTTTTCATGCTTCAGTCTGCACAGAACCATTGTTTCAATTGCTAGAGCCAGTAGCCTACTAGTATTCAAACAGAAAACCAAAACCCACAGCAAAAACCCCACAAGAAAATGACTGCATAAACAACTACCCCCATTGCTCAAAAATGCTGCCTGCATGTCCACACAACTTAATACTCTTGCAGGCAACTGTTTGTGTCAAGTTTGCCAGCACAGGTTGCTATTAGAAGTCAAAAAGAAACAGAGCTGAAAGACTTATCTTTGAAGATTTGTATTCTCTACATCTCAAGAGTGGCAGCATGATTATTCTTACAGTTTGAGAACAATTTAATCAATGTAGGAGTCTCTATAAGCAGCATGTTATTTAAATGCATGATGCTAAGAGTGTTTTATGGTCCAGTTATGCCTAAATGGACCACTTTTCTTTGAACACAGACCTGTACCACTGGACATTAATTACTCTAAGTAGTGGGAAGCTGCTGCAAAGAGTTATTGCCCATGGAGAGAACCAGAGGCAAAGCACAGCCAAGATCTTTGGCACACACATGATGTAAATCCTGACAAGATGTGGAGCTGTTCTCTGCAGCACCTGCCTCAGCAATTTGGAGAACATGCAACTGCACTTTTCTGGACAGCTAATGATATTACACCATCTATAGCTCCCCCAGCTACATACCAGTCATACTTCATTCAATTACAATATTAATGCAATTGCATAAACCTTCTGCCACCCATCCTCATTCTGCTGCTCATGTTACAGCTTTTACAGTCATTGCTTTACATGAAAAATCTCAGTTTAATGCATGGGGAAAAACTGTTTCCTGAGTCTTGGCAGTAACATTTCTCTGGCTTAGGTTTAAGTGTCACCCACTGGATGTCTCACAAAGCCACCAAGACTAACAAGCTTACTCTGAATCATTTTTCTAATAGGAAATTTCCAAGTTTGCATCTTAGCTCATTTAATTTGCTAATGAAAACAAATCTCCCCTCAAAAGGGGAAATATTTTTTTAAAAGGACGCAACCATGCTTAGCATGGTAAAAGCATAATAAAACCAAACCACCCCAAACTATTCTAAGAATAAGGTCTGGAATTTTTTATTTTGAGCATTCCCAAACTATTACCTGCACATCACGTTATCAAAGTGGAGGGAACAGCATTACTAAAGCTTCTGGTTTACCTCTGCACCAGATGCTGTACTGAATGTGTGCCACATGAACAAAAAACCCCACACCCACAGTCCTTCCACCATCTCCACATCCCTCACTCATCTCAACCCAAAAACCCAACTTACACCCAACTTACACCACTAATTAGAGTTCCACATTCTCCAGTGTTGTTTTATTTGATGGTTAAACAAGGTTTAACACAGAAAATAGGACAGATTATAGCACTACATCCTATTTCACTTGGATCTGATTGTGTTGCAGTGTCCAGGGAAGGCAATGTTTATCTGCTTTATTATAAAATTATGTTCCACTCTTTAAATCAAAGAGACAAACTCATGCCAAGTTTCCACTACCTAAAGACCTACAGCAAGTAAAGCAGAAAAAGCATAAAGAGTAACAAATGCTGCACTGTTTACAAGCACTATATATTCTCTCACAGAAAAATTAAAAAAGTATGATTCCAGATATATTAACAGTTATCCCAGCTCTCAAGCACAATGGAAATGTCTGTTATTATAAATCATTGCTCATCTTTAGTTCTTCAGCTATGCTGAAAGTTTTCCTGGAATAGTTTAACTGCAATCCATAAGTAATCTGTTTGCAATCGATTTAGAAGTAAAATGTGTCGCAGCACAATTTAGTGTCTGTGGTTTCAGGCAATCACTTGAGTGCTTTCAAAACACGTAACAGAATGTCACAGTGACATTTTTAATGCTGCCCAACTATTTATTTTGAGTGCCCAGAACAAAGCCAAGCAAATGAAAGAATTTAGGCAAACACAATTACTGCTCAATTGACTGCAAAACAAAACTTCCCCAATGACGTAAAATACTGGAATTTAAGAATGTTTTTCCTCTGAGCCTGAGAAGTCACAAATTGATTTATGCAAGAATCACTTTCAAATCTACTAGAAATTATTTGCACTTTCAAAGCTATTGGAAGTTGTATGCTAGAGATTTCTAAGACAATCCCATCTATAAAATACTGAAATACAATGCTTTAAACACTTTTTACATTAAAAAGAAATACAACCAAACAAAAAACTAGTTCAGATACAGATTTTTTTTTTTTCTAATTAGAAGGAATGGCTAGAACACAAGCTCAGAAACTTGCAGTTAAAAAGCCCCAGACACCTAGGGAACCTAAATTCTCCTACTAATGCCACATAAAAAAATCTCAGAAGTTTTTTATTGACTTAAATAAGGTTCTATTGTGAGTCACAGCACAAGCTGCCAAAAAAAATTATAGATGTCTTTAAAAATATGAATCAATAAAGCTTCTTCAAACTCAGTGGTTTCCAAACAGCATTATTACATTTATGTTTAAGAATACAAAAAGAACTTGCTCCAGAGGGTTCTGCAGCAGGCTGAGGAGCTTTATGGCTAAATCCACTTAACTGAATGTTATGAATATAGAAATGGCAAGTTGAAAAATGGAGTCATAGGCAATTCTCATGAAGGGCAAGCTGTTCAGAGACACTGTCTTGCAGTGCATCCCAAAACCAGAGACCTGCTCTGTGCAGCAGCCAGCATTTCAGAGCTCTGCTACCAAGGAAGGAGGAGAATAAGCTGTTAAGGAAAAGTTATCATTAGATTTCCTGGAAACGAGCTACAAGTTATTAAAATCCAGCAGAACCTCGAGAGAGTGCTGAGGGCAGCTGGGGCTTATTAGACATTCCTGTGTGAAGCCCATGGACATGGAGATGGTCCCTGTGGCAGCATCACCTGCACCCAGGACCTCCAAACCCTTCCTCCAGCTGTTCAAGCACCTCTGCCACACACCCAGCTGTGAATATGTTACACAGCAGCAGCTGAAGAACGGAGTGTTTTTAAAAAGCTTGAAATCTAAAGGTTTAAAATAAAAACTCGACTTCCCAGTCACGGAGATCTCGAGGTGTTGGAGCTTGTTGTGGAGCTCCCTCTTGAGGTTAAAGACTATCATATAGTAAAGGCACTGCTACGACCTCATAACTGATTCTGCTCAGAACGAGAGCATGTCCTTGCAAAATTGATACTATCAAAGGCATCTCCTCAAGCCTCTGTACACCACTTCACAGACAGCGTTAGGTGCTTTGGAGTTACAAGCACTGCAGTCTTAGAAAGATATTGAGAAGATAAGCACGTGTCAAACACAGGAAGATAAACTCGAGAGACACTTTCCCTACACACTGTTGGCAGCCAGTGCAGGAGCACCAGACAGCAAAACCTCTGATATTGAGAGCCATGAATTGGAGCAGTACACACTGATGATGAGAAACTCACAGTGCTGTTTGTTAAGAAACTGCAACTTCACCGGGTTTATTTAATACTGTTGGAATGTTGCTTTCTTTGGATGACAGTTTAGCTCCTCTAAGCATCCACCCACCTCCTTGCTGGAGTGACCTTGTTCCACAACACCTGGTAGCATTACCCAGTTGCCTTTATTGCCACAAGCTGCTACATGGGCTGGCACCTCTGGGTTTTAAAGTGATGAATCAGTGTTTGCCAGTCTGGAAAACTCTTTAAAGGCATTCTGCTGAAATTTCACTCTCAAACCAAATATCTTTCCACAAACTCCAAAGGGCATCCACAAGGAAGAAGCTTTCAACACAGAAATTCCTGAGGAAAGGATTTTTCCAAACTACTGAATTTTTTCCTCTATCACTACAGCTAAAGGTTCAAAATCAGATGGTCAAGGAAATCCTTGGGAGCAGTGCAACAGCCAAAAGAACAGCCCTGCCTGTGATGGTCATATTTAAGTAATGCTGAGCCCTCATTCAGCATTTTCCTCAGACCCTGAGCAAACAAACATCCACACTGGCCAGCTGAGTCATCCCTGATTACTGCTGCCTCAGGACACTGAGGCCAACCAACCAGTGGGAACAGATTCCTATGAGAATCCTTAATTCAGAAAAGATTCCTTTTCTTCTAGTCACACTTTTCCAGGAAGGCTCTCCCTGCCACTTCTTTAATCAAAGAAACATATTCAATTCTTTTCCAGCTCAAGCTGTAAGGTCTTCCATAGACTATCAGTCACATCATTTTAAATCTTACACCCTATGACAAGGCTTGTAGCTTTGGCAAGCTTTCCTATTTTAGGGCAGAACGGATTTCAACTTGAATGTCTCAAACAGCAACACAGGGCTCATTCAGTTGTCCTCAGTGATTACAGTAACACTAAAGAAACAAGAGAGATGCCAAGTCCTCCCACTGCACGTCCTGCTGTGCTTGAAACCTGTGAGATAATTGTCATTTTATGAACCTAGCTCTTCACTGGATGCATCAGTCTTGAAACAGACTTGCTGCTTTCAGATGTCAGGTGACAGCCACATCATCTTCTAAGGCAACACACCTTTTTTTTTATTAACCCTCTGCTAGAGTCCTCCTCCTCTACATCCTGTGAAAAATACAAAACAGCCAAGAAAGAACCAACCAAAAAAACCAAAGCCAGCTAGACTCAGATCTTATTCAATCAGCACACAAGCTTGTGGAAATTGTGCACAACTCCTCAGTATTAACAAGTGCAAGACTAAAAAGCATGGCTTGAAACTTGGACTTAGAAAACTTTCTCTGCTGCCAGAGGGCACCACCTAAGAGTTTTAGCTCCCTACAACCAAAAGGCACAATAAGCTATGAAAAACATCAAAGCAGGTTGGGAATACAGATCATAGCCCACATAAAGTTTAAGTAATATTCTAGAAGTCAAAGATGCTTTCTTACTTTTCATGGTGCCCTCCTCCTCCTCCTCTTCTGTGTTTATGACCATTGTGCCCAGCTGGGACTCCAAGGTGCCATCATGTTCTATCATGGTGTTGGCTCCATCACTCATAGTGTTCACAGCTCTTATGGTACCAGTTTCATCTCCACTTGCCCTCACCATGGTACCCGAATCGGTTTCATCTTCCTCCTGTACAAAAATGCCATAAATATATATTTTACTGATGGTGGTGAAGTCCCATGAAGAATGTCTGCATTTAAGGACACTGTCAAGTCACACTAATTCAGAGGATTTTACAGGCACACACACAGAAGCGACATTAGGTTTAATACACTTAGTTCTCTCCCTGTCACCTCCAAACAGGTAATGAAAAGTCTTCATACTTTTCTGCCAGCATGATAAATAAGAGAACAGATAAATAACCAGCAGAAGCTTCCCAGTGCAAGTTGTACCTCATGTCTTACCTGGTGAGTTGTCTGTAAGAGCAGATTACAACACTCATTCAGTCATTAGTGTTTCTGTTTGTGCTGCTGGTTCTAAGAGCTGATCCTGAACCACTGTCTCAAGTGTTACAGTTTACTGAGGAGTTATTAGTTAATCATTAGTTAATGACAGCAACAGGTCTAAGTCTGGAGAGTATGTGGCACGTGGAAAAAAACCCTCATCTTACTTTTCTATCTTAAACACTTAGATAGTTTTACTTGCTATAAACTTGGGAAGCCCTGATGAAAAATTAACTGCATTTGCAAATCTTTCAAAAAATATTTAGAAAGGAATTAAATTATCGAAGTCATTTTTAAAAGAAAATTATTTCTTATCTTTCCATTTGTTAACAGACACTAATATTATAGAAGCTGGAATGACTCCTGTCAAGGCTTAAGATACTGACTTTGTAGGAAAACACAAGCAGAGAAGCTTTGGGAAAACACACACACACCCCAACAGAGGTGACTGGACTCTGCTACACAGACACCATCTCTCAGCAATGTGACTCCAGATCAGCCAGAAATGCAGAAAAGAGGGTAGGGACAATACTCAGGGTAGGGACAATACTCATAGATTCAACATTATGGCAACGTGACCAATAAAGTTACATCCACACTGAATAAATATGCAGTCCTAGACTGGAAAACCAGATAACAACGTGTTCAGCACAGATACTGTGGACCATGCTCTTCAAATCTAACCCCTGAACAGGGCTGGCATACAAGGCCCACTGATGCTCATTTCATTTATTGAGGCTGAAGCAGGCAGAGGCTCAAAAAACATCTTTCAACATGCTTTCCAAATTCACATGCTGTAACCACTGAAACAAGGAGCCAAACTGCAATTCCCAGCAATCCCCTGAACACTTCCCGTGCCCTCACCTCAGGCTTCTGTCGGTTGCTCTTGTGTAGAAGAAAGTTTCTATAAGGGAGGTTCTAAAGCACAACAATAGTAAAACAACACAACATACTTATATCATAGTGCATCACAGAGGATATTATTATTTTATACTAGGAGAGCAGTCTAAGGCCTGAATCTACAAGGAATAAATCTCATTACTGCATAAATAATAAAATCCAACAGGGAAAATGTATCAGGTCTTCTGCATACAGTACTTTGTAGCCCTCCTCAATCACAGGTCTCCAGCTACACTAAAAGGTGCACAGTAAGCCACACGTGCTGCCTTATTTCACTCAAATATAGATTGAGCAGGAACCAAGCATCAGGTTAAACAGTAGAAAACTCCAGAACTAAGTCAAATCCACTGGCAATTGGACAAAATATTGCAAAACCAAAAAACAAAGCAGCAAAGCCTTATGAAAGGAGGAGTTTGGACTTTGTACACTGTTGCTATTAAATACTCACTGAATTTTCTTCATCCTCTTGATCCAGTTCACGCTGTTGAGCCTCTTGACGTTTCAGCTTGATGTCCATTGCCTCATTAATCAAGTCTCTCAGAATTGATACTCCCTTGGCACTTTTAACAAAGGGGTGCTGAGAAGTATTTTAAAAACAAATAAGTACTGCATCCAAAGATAGATATGAGTAAAACACTATTACTATGGCCTAGTTCAAATCAAATTAACTTGAAACATTACTAACATAAAAAATCCAGTACTTCTGTTTGGCACAGGAGGGAGAGTTTCCACCCTCCAAACAAGATCGTTGCTGTGAGACCTTGGGCTCATTCCCCTCCCACAACTCTGCTCACTTCTTTCCTTAGCAGCTTAGCTGTCAAGAACCAATTACACAGACCATTACCATGCCTAGAACATTTTGAGCAACCACTTTCATTTAGCCTTCTCTGTTTAGTGTTTTAAGAGGCAGTTTCTTGGCAGTGCTGGTGAGAATTTCAAAGTAAAACAAAACAAAACAAACAACAAACTCTAAAAGCCAAAATGACAAAAACAATCCAGAGAAGACAAAGGAAGTTGAAGTTAGACTGGTTCTTAGAGAAGAAGTGAAAAGTTGAAGTTGAGTGTAAGATGGTTAAAATGAATTATTAAACAGTAAAATCTGCAGTGAGCAGGAGCAGCAAGAAATAAAACCAACATCTCAGCAGCCACACAGCACTGCCTACCCTGGCAAGGCTTCTCTAGAGCTTATGTTCTTGTAAGAAAAGGCAGACCTGCAGAAGCTGTGTTGCAGTGGCACGTTGCTCTGGGCTCTTCACAAGACACTGTTTCACAAAGTCAGTAAAATTGTCTGACCAGAGCTCTGGTTTCCGGAATGTTGGGGGTGGATTGGTAGGAATCATGAAAATTGCCTGAAAGCAGAAGAATATTAGAGATTTCCAAATAAAGCTTAAAACTTTCCAACAATTCAACATAAATACACCCAAACATACACTGGTACTACACAATAATGGACATTTCAAGTCTGCTGCCTCTGAAGAGTTTGTGCCAATATTATACATGAAAGTTGCTCAGAGGGATCAAGTAGCAAGAAACCAGACTTTTCTCACTAGGTGCTTACATCTGGCTGAGCCATTATGTGCCCCAAAAGGCATGAATATGCCATAAAAAAAATCCACTTTGGATAATCCAGCTGAAAATATGTTTCTTCACACCCAACACAGAGCTTCAGCTATGCCTTAACAGAAGAGGATTGTGATTTTTTTTCCATCCCATGCAGATTCTTCTTGACAATGATCTTTTTTTCATTGAATCACCAGTACAAAGAACTGACAGACAACAAACAACTTGCTCTATGTTAAAAGCAAGATGGCATGCTGATATGTTATTCAGCCAGCTATAACAGCAAACCTTTTCCATACAGCAGCACATTTTAAAAGGTCACAGTCCTTACCCTCATGGGATGAATATCTGCATATGGTGGCTTGCCTTCAGCCATTTCTATGGCTGTGATTCCCAGAGACCAGATGTCTGCAACACAATTATACCCAATTTCCTGAATCACTTCTGGAGCCATCCAAAATGGGGTTCCTATAACTGTGTTCCTCTTTGCCATGGTGTCCTGAGAAGAAAAGCAGGATAAAGATCCAGAAAACAGCAAATATATTAGCCATAAGCACTCATTAATGAATTATCACCCTAATTATCTTGCACGCACACACATTATTAGACTCAGCAAGACTGGAGGCCTGCAAAGAGGAATTGAAATGCACTCACAGAAGTTAAAAATATCCTGCAGAAAACAGCAAATGCTATTGCAAGTCATTACTCAGGTATAACAGCTTCCACAGAGGAAGCTCTCCTCTAATCTGTCACTAGTTTACAATCTCATTATGCTGATGTAAAGTGCTAAAAACCAGCTATGAACAATTTCTCCAAGTCTCCACAAGCCCATCATATTCACAGGTTAAACAGATAAACTGAAATGCACACAACCATCTTGGTTTTACTTACTGTAAGTTGCCCTGCCACTCCAAAATCTGCAAGTTTAGCATGTCCCTCTGTATTTAGCAATATATTTCCAGCTTTGATGTCCCTGTGTATTTTCCTCATAAAATGCAGGTACTCAAGTCCTTTCAGTGTCGACTGCACTATTGTAGCAATTTCCTCCTCTGTGAGCTGAAGGAGAGAAGAGTTACTGCCAACCTATCAATTGCTGAGACACAGCACTATTGTGCTTCACTCTGTATTTTACTGAGATTCACTAATTGCCATTTAATTGCCTTCACTGAAGGATGCCATACTAATAGGGAATTAGTGACATTGTGTAGAAAATTAGGTTACAACCAGCACACATACACACACCTACCATATTTCACATACTACAACCCATTCCTAACTCGTAATTCTTATCCTGCAATAACCAAAGTAAGGCAAAGCATGGTCTTATTTGGAATCAGTCTGGGTTTTCAGGAAAGTCAACGCACTGATGAAATTATCCGGATAACCAAGACTCAATCAATGTAATCACCTTTCTCATTTTCAGAGGAACCAAGGACCTACATCTGAAGTTATGGCCAATGGTTGCATTAGGCATTGAACAATGACAATTATGCCCAAACTACTCAGTCTCCTGGAGCTGTTGGACAACTCTACTTCCCATCCACACATTCAAAGGAGAAAGGACATACAGTTTTATTTCGTAGTCGAATAATGTCAGACACAGAGCCAGCGCCGCAGTATTCCATGACTATCCACAGGTCTGTGTTCTTAAAATAGCTGCCATAGTATTTCACCACATGAGGACTATGAAATGTGAAAAAAGAAGAAAACAAAGGGTCAAATACCAGTGACCAGCATCACTGAATAAGCACAGTAAACTGCAGAGTCCCTAAGTATATTTTAGAAACTCGGCATTGAAGTGCCACTGAAACCCTGATCAAAGGTATTCCAAAATACCCTGAACTTGCACAGGGCTACCACAGTCCTGCCAAGCCTGTTCCCACTTGCTCATATGACCTGCCAGTAAGTCACTTCAGGGAGCTAAACTGTCTGACAACAAATCCTACGGAAATAAGGAATGATTAGCCTTCAGTCTGGTTTAGCTCCCTGAACAGGGTTACAACAGGGTCACTGCTTTGTAAGAAACAAGGAAGGACAAGGGAATGGGAAACAGGCCACCATGGCAGTCCCTCATAAATCTGCTGCAGAGCATTTGCCACCAAATGGAAACACTAAATAAAGTCCTCAATTTGTTGGAAAATAGGTATCATGTCCATTAACAGGAATGTTCCCCCACTGCTACATGAACCCACTTGTTTCTACAATTTAGTCCAGGATATACTTTAGCATCTCAGCACAACTATCTGTTACCTATTTGGCTGCCCAAAACCCAAACAACCTAGTAAAGTACATTGGTCAGAAAAAACATCCGTCCTCTAGAAAAAGTAAAGCAGAGACTAACAGAAAGACTCTCTGATTCTATGGAAATGGAGCTAAGGAACAAAAATGTGCTTAATCTCTTCTCTGCTGTGTATTTTCTAATGAAAAACTAATAAACTACCAAGTCAGTCACACTGCACAGTGTCCCTTAATGCTTGCACAGAAAATGTGATGCTCCACTGATTCACTCCCTCTGCTGTTCACAACTGTAAGGTCTCATTTTAGGCCTTGCAATACTAATATTTAAAGAGATATCTAGTAACTTTCCAAGTTACACAATAAGATTTTTCAAAAACAATTTCTTTTCAAGTTGTATTTTGTTGCCTGCCCCCAGTCACTTTCATTTTAAAGATGGTGAGAGTGGAGTGCAATAGAGTGACTGGGACTACAGTTTTATATTGCTCATATAATTTATTTTAAACGACTTTTCATGCCTGAAGTCCTTCAAAGGAGTGGGTCTTGAGGCCAGATTCATAACACTAGAAGAAATGAGTGTATTTTAAACCTTCAGCCTTGGAGACACACTTGGAGAGGGTCTCCCCCACCCCCCAGCTATTCATTAGACAAGTCATTGCAGCATCTTTTCCCATAAAAACATGGCAAAGACATCCCAGAGAGCCAACCATCAACCCAGAGAGCTGCCAGCAAGTTATTCTGGGGATGCTCAGATCAGCTTGTACTGCATTAAGAGCCTGCACAGGCAGAAAACAACTGGGAAGGACAGTCCTGCCAGCCAGGCAGGCAGCACACAGGTCGTGCACATGCAAGAGCAGTCATGCATTAGCAGCTCTCATCCACGTGCCCCTTAAAAACAAAACCAAAACCCCTTCTTCTCACAGTTTTCTGTGTCTTTTCTGACGCCATCACCCCCCGTGTGATGGACACAGGAGCTGTTGTTCAGCACACAATCAAGTTACCACTGTTCAACAAGCAACAGTGCAAGGGCAGAACCACAGCAACTGCTCACACACTCCTGGCTGGCAGCAAGTGAAGGTTATTTGACTCAGTGCTTTCTTGTTGCAAGCTGAATTTTTGTTATCTTACCTCTGCACTGCCCAAATGGTCAGTTAACATGACTCAGTTGATATGAGGTAACTTGATTGTTCAAGTCCGGCCTTTTAAAAAATATTTAAGGCAACATCATTGCTTTTATTTGATTAAATGCCAGATTATAGACAATACTTTTCCTTGCATCCTGATAATGGATTTTGCAGCACACACTTACCTGTCACATTGCTGCATTATGGATATTTCCTTTATAATCTCTTGCAAGTCAGACTCCACAGGAACTTGTTTAATTGCAACAACTTGACCTGTTTCTTTATGAATGGCTTTGAACACACTGCCATAGGAACTAAGAAAGAAAATATTAAACAAACACTGAATACACTAACATTTTTAAAATGCAAATATTATGGCTTTGTTTTTGCAAGTGTAACCATCAGGTAAAACATTAAAATACAAAGTATTTTTAACAGAAGGATAGTTAATGTAAATAATGAGTCCACTAGTTTCTAAACGCTGTAATACTAATAAGTCACAGCACACTGAGATCAGTGTGAAAAAAGAGCCAATCCTCATTACACTGAGCTTTGGAACTGCCTTTTGCAGAAATCCAACAAATAAAATTCTCTTTTTCCAGCATACAGTACAAGCTGAGCATCAGTAAGAACTACAGCTCTGGTCAGAGAGGTTTTCTTGTTCTTGTCAGATATTATCATTCTTATTTCCAGCCTCCTTACTTAGAGCAGCCAGGCAGATTTACAATTCAGTCTTTTCAAATGAACTGCTTAAGGCAGCACACATGTCACTCACTGAGTGTTCCCATGCTGCTCTGCCTCACCAAGTGGCACAATGCCACTGAAGCTCACTTCCACCAGGCAGATCTTCCACCAGAGGTACCAGGGTTGAACTACAAAATCTCTCAAGTTCCCACAGAGCTCTATCAACTCCGGGCTGGCATTTTTCAACACTACTTCAACTCCCTACTGCTGAGCTGTAAACTGCTGTTTGGATGAAGATATCACACTCTCAGGAAACAAATTCTTTATTCTGTTTATTCTAACCAAACACTGTCACACTGTGTTAGAACATACCTCTCAGAAATAGGATCACAACAAAAGTGAAACATCAGAGACCACTGAACACATACCCATTACACAGGTTTACACATACCCTTCTCCAAGCTTCTCCAGTACATCAAATACTTCTTCAGGTTGTTTGGTTAAACTGTCTTCATCTAACTTCTTCAGCTGCCTGTTTAGGTAAGAAGAGAGAAATTATTACATGTAATTTATAGCAGTTTGAGCTTTGCTGCAACAGAAGAATAAGTAGCATCACTTAAATGTACAAAAGGCTTGGAATGAAGTAAATTGATTATAAAGTAAGTTTATTTCACCTGAAAAGGAAAGTGAATATTATCAGCATCCAATAGCAAAACAGGACTGGGAATTACAAAGAACAGAGTGTGATCAGGCACAAAAATCTTCAGCTCCTCTTGGCAGAAATGCATTTCAGAACCTATGTACTGGTGGTCACATCCCAACACAGGTTGGCAGAGTCTAACATATCTGCTAAACTTCAATATCTAGAATGGATACCTACCAAGGCCATGCAAAAGGGAACATCATCTTCCCTGATGCTTACAGTATGTGTGGAATACATTTGTTGGGAGGCAGGTGATACTGATCTCACCTGCATATTTTTAACATTAAAAGTTCAGATCTTAACTTTGTGGGCCTGAATATATACTAGGAAAATTCTATCAGGAAAAAGAAAAGGGAAATTGTATCTAACTCCTTTGGGATTTTAATACCACCCCTCTTAAATGTATTGCTAATAAGATTCAGCTGAAATACTTCCTAAGGGGAAATAAACATGCCACATGCCGTGATCCTTCACTTGGCCTCCTTCTCCCCCAGTACAGCTTTTAGGGAGATTCTGTACACAAAGCAAGAAGATCAATCATATTTGTTTCTGTTCACAGCAGAGAGCTTTCACTAAACCTCCTGGAACAGCTAAGGACTACGTAACACAAAGTTCTGAAAACAAAGTATTTTATTGTCCACGATACAGTATCCAGCAGCCCATAAACGGGTGCTCTTTCATTTTCCGATGAACTAAAAAAAAAACCAACTCTGAAACAACGAAACACCAAACAAAAACTCCTCCAAACTCCCCAAGACAGCTCATACAAGTTTTTGAAACAGCAGAAACTTATGAGTCTCAGAGTTTTTAGCATTGACTGGTCTCGCAGTGAACAGTGTTTAAAGTAGAAACTTGCGTGGTCACCTGCAACTGCAAATTCCTCCTGAAAGCTCCTACTGCTGCTGTTAAAGACCAGGAGTCCAGTCACAGGCATGCTAATTTTTATACCAAATATATAACTTTTTTCCCCCAATTTCTTTGGAAACAGAGTGAGAAATCACTCACTGATCCCTGGCTATTATATTTATGTATAAAAGCCACACGGGAGGAGCAGCATGGAGCACATACAATGGCTTCCTGAAGCAAAGGAAACAGTATATAGAAGCAGACTCAGGAAGTGGTGAAATACTGAAAGCAGTCACTAGCTTCCCTGCACAGATAGGCATTAAACAGAATGTTACTTGTCCTTGGGAAAATGGGGAGGGAAGGTGCGGGAAGAGGGACAAAAAATAATGCATCAGCAACCACATAAGCCACCATTTCCAAGGAGCCCAAAAAGTGGTGATGCAAGAGGCAGACCCTTCTTGCTGAAGTTGAGGCCTACGTTCTATTAGCATAAAAAGAAAAATATAAAAAGGCTTTTCACATACCCTAACACAATAACCAGACAACTACTGTGGTTGCAACAACCAGCCTAATTTCTGCTACAGAAAAGGAGCCAAATTACTTTGCGCTGTCCGGTTCATCCAGTGCACTTGCTGCTGTCAGACACACGCTGCCTTCCTCCTGGATGTTTATACAACATGGATAGAACGGCAACATAAACTCAATCTCATCTTTGTTGTTATTCAGATCTAATCTGAATCACCTGCCCGTTAAACACTGGTATAAGCAATTATAGAATTTTAAAAAAAAAAAGGGGGAAAAAAAAAAGATACATCACTTTGGTTTAACAAACCGAGCCAATCTCACTGCGGAGCAGCGCCAGCAGCTTCCTTTGTTCCCCGCCGATTCCCCGGGCCCCAGCACCCACGCACTGATAGGATTCTGACACTGACACTTCATTCAAGCTGCCGCCGATCCCCGGCTCTCCCTCCGCAGCCCCTGCTCCGCCTGGCGCTCCGAGATAGGCGGCTCATGGCTTTTGGACACCCCAAAACCCCTGGATGATCCGGGCTCGCCTGGGCCCGGCGGGAAGGCGGCATTGCCGGGGCAGGGCACCGAGCCTGGGCACGGCACCGAGGGCAACAGACCGCACAAAACTCACCCAGAGACGGGCGAGAGGGAAAAACGAGTGGCCGTGGTTTTGTCACTCCCCTGGCCCGGTACAGCCACGGTAGCGGGTGAGAGCGCCCGCAGCCAGCGCCTTCTCCGCAGTCACCGATATTCCCGTCCAAGCCATTTCCCCCCGACCTGCGCTCCGTGCTGTCCCAGCACAGACCTGCCGGCGCTGCCCAGTGCGAAGCGACGGACACCCACAGCCCTCCGGCCGCCTCGGGGCTGAG
>WEIV01024720.1:155642-189180 GCA_013390005.1 Calyptomena viridis
GAGAGGTACCCGCTGGCCTACGTGGACTACAAGACCGCGCTGCAGGTGGACTGCTCCGTACAGGCGGCACATGATGGAGTCAACAGGTAACGCGGCGCGGTGCCTGCTGCGGTAGCACCGAAAGGCTCGGGGATACGGGGATACAGGGATACAGCGGCTCAGGTCCTCCTGCTGCGGGCCTTGCAGCATTCCTGCAATCTGGCAGGAGCAAGCTGAGTCCCAGGCACATGAGTGAAGTAAGGCCTGGCCATGCTCCCTTTCTCTGGCTGAGCGTGTTCAAGACGCTGGTTGAGGGTTGGGAATGATTTCTCTGGGTCTGTTTCTGCTTTGCTCAGTGTCTGGTTTAGAGGAAATAATAAACTACAAGTTCCAGTGCCCTATCGTTTAAGCCTTCCTATGCTGACTGCCTTTACAGGCTGCTTTAGGACTGTTCTCTTCCTGATTTTTTCTGCTTCACTTAGGGCTTGCCAGAGCAAGGGGTGAAATCCAGATCTCTTGCTCACCGGAGCACTGATAGCCCCAGTCCTTGTCCTATGATATTTTTAGCCCTACTGCTGTGAAGATCTTTTTATAAATATCTGTTTGTAGAAGGAACCTAGCTGAGATGTCTGTAAAGAGATTAGTGGAGAGATGCTGCCCTTGATACACAAGCCAGGATAAAAAGTGACCCTGCTGGCTACTGTGTGACCCATGCAGCCAACAAGCCGGGGTGACTGGAAGCATCTCTTCCAGGATGACTAAAGCCCTGCTGGAGAAGGATGGTGTGAACTGGCGTCAGAACCTCCCACCAATCCCCACAGTGCCCGTTTCTGCCCAGACAAGGTGGAGTGTTCCTTCTGCTGGAGCCCCTGGGGCAAATGCTCCTCCTGCAACTGCACCACAGGGAAAACCAGGTGGGAGCATGCCCTTGGGCTGGGCAGAGAGCCCTACAGCTCACAAGGGTGATCAACAAGACAGCTGCCACACCTGCTTGGTGTGTCTGCAGCTGGGGCTGAGGCCTGGAGAAACCCAGGCCTGGTTCTGCCACAGCCTTCTTGGTTGATTCTGGTTCCTTTGATGTCTCTGTACCTCTGGTATGGAAATATTTGTTTTCTGGGTTGCTATAATGTTCGTGTTGGTTTTATAGTGTTCTGTATCCTTTCACACTGCTTCCAGACCAGGCTGCTGCTGGCATGGAGAGAGCTCAAACTCTGAAGGAAGAAGGAAATGAACTTGTAAAGAAAGGAAGCCATAAAAAAGCAGTTGAGAAGTACAGTGAGAGTTTAAAATTCAACCAGGAATGTGCAACTTACACCAACAGGTACTGCTCAGCTCTTTGCCCAGGTACTTCCTGGCCCTCTATAAAAGCCACCATGGTACTAGTGGAAGAACTGTCTAATGTTTGCTCCCAAACTAATGAATAAAACAAAACCACCCACGCACATTCTCCCCAAGTGCAGTACCCCCTGTAGTATAACATTCTTTGATCAGGTACTGCAAATCCCCTTAGAGACACTGCTTCAGGCTGCTAAGGGACTTCTCCCTTTATGCTTTGTCTGCCAGGACTGGGATCTTTTGTGTGGTCCCTGTTGCCCTAAGTAGCACAAACTGCAGGCTTCTATACTTAAAGTACTTCTAAGGCAATTGCAGCAAGCAGAGCATGTGCTGCACTGGTATAGACAGGAACCTGTGTCCTCAAAGTGCAGATTCTTTAGCTTCAGAGCAGGTTGCTCTAAACATCCTCCTTTTTTTTCTTTAAACAGAAAAACCATTTCCTTTTTTTCCTCCTTTTAACTGAAATAAACTTGAGCTCAAGAAGTAAGATGACATAATGTACGAGGATCAAGGCTGGTTTTGGAGTCCAGCTCTGTATGCTGCACTGGAATCTGCTCTATATGTTGCAGGAGTAGATGCAGTTTTCAGCCAAAGGTCTCTAACCAGTTACCTGTGTTGCAGAGCTCTCTGTTACCTGACCCTGAAGCAGTACAAGGCAGCAGCACAGGATTGCACAGAAGCTCTGAAGTTAGATCCTAAGAATGTTAAGGCGCTCTACAGGCGTGCTCAGGCACTGAAAGAACTGAAGGTAAGTCAGGAGTTTTTGAAGGGCTTTAGGCTGGGACTAGATGCCTGTTAGTGCATGATCAGAGCCATAGATGCCCTTTAGAACTTGTTTCTATGCTAGACAACACCTGCCATCAGATAGCTGTGACCTGTATGGACTGAGAGGGGACTTTCTACATCAGGTCCTGTTCCTAGAGATGCTGAAAGCAACTCTGTGTTGTCTTGAGCTTTATCTTTTTGCATCTTAGGAGAAAATCTGGAGGCAGTACTGGACTATGGACACCAGCATTGGTGTAGGACTCAGAACTGACTTGAGTGATGAAATTATCTTCTCAGCCCTATCCTTAAACCCCAGTTTAAGGGTGTTTTAGAACAGCCACATCGATGCCAGTGGTCAAGCAGTTATAGAGATGGAGTCACAGGCTTAGTTGTGTTGCCTTTGCCTCTGGTGCTGGGCAGCAGTTCTGCAGCCTTAGCCCATGTTTTTAATGCACTAACCCTTAAAAAATACTCTCTTTCTAGGATTACAAATCAAGTATTGCTGATATCAAGACCTTGTTGAAAACTGAACCAAAGAACACAGCTGCACTGAGATTACTGCAAGAACTGAATAGAGCCTAGGGTAACCAAGCAACAAGGAAAGCTTTGTTTTCCACTGCAGAAGAAAGCTTTTTCCCTTCTGATGTTGTTACAGGGACCAATCTTAATGCAGGATCAGTACTGAAATCTATCTTCCACTGCTGCTGAGATCTAAGAGGTTCTGTACCAGCACAAGGAATGTTGAGACACAATCTGTATCAAACTATTAATCTGGCTCTAGGATTATGCATAGTTTTAATGCCCCTCCCTGAGAGGCATATAAATTAATTTCCCTGTTTGAAGTCAACTTGTCTGTAACTATTGGCCTCAGGGACTCTTTCCATGTTGGCTGAGATGCACTTGAAGTGGCTGTTCTCTTTCTGAGGAGCTGCAAACAGAGGGGGGTTTTTCAGGTGACAGTTTTGCTGCGTTTGTGCTGCTATTACTGAAATAAGGTGGCTGCTGTAGTTGCCAGAGCACCACTTACCCTTCTTGTAACAGGGGCACAGTTAGTTGCACAGGGCTGAGCTTGTTCCCTCTCCCCCTTGCTGCCTGCTGGCCCTCAGCTGGGTTCTGCTGCTTAGTGTGGCTGGGCAGATGTTTACAGTAGCAGCTTGCTTTAGTTATTCTGCACATTTAAGAAAACAGCAGCAAGTTAAGCCTGCCTTGTTACACTGTGCACTATTACAGATTCTGGGTGCTTGGGAATTTTGCAATTTTTTTGTCGTTTTTTTTTTTTTAAAACCACTTTAGCTCCTCTGTGCCTTTTGGGACAGTTGCTACAGGGTGTTAAAGGGAGGAGAATATTCAGTAACATCCCAAGTGAGGTCTGGCTTACTATTTCAATGCATGTTTATGTTTTTTGATCTTTTCCTGCTCTGATATTGATGGCACTGATTTAAAATGATGGGTAAAGACATTGTTGGAGTTACTCTCTGACCCGTTAAAACCAGTTCTCATTAAAGCCATGTTTATTTTCACTTTAGAGCTGTGCTTTTTATGCAATGGAGGTATAAGGGAACTGAAACACTTGTTTAACCACTTCATACTGTCTCTGTTTTTATGTCAGAGGACTTCAAGCACTGTACAGTGCCTTCCTCTTTCAGTGACCTCAGCTCATAGTGGCCATTAGAGTTCAGAGAACCAGAAAGCCTCCAGGGACTCTGGGGCTTGGAAAGGGATGCAAAGGGGAGCACTAGTAAATCCAGATGCTGGACAATGCTAGACCTGATCCAACTAATAAAAAAGACCAGGAGACAGAAGCTAGCCCTTAAGTCAGCATTCAGGTATCTTAGTTTCCCACCTTGCTTCTCCCAGCAGCCAGTGTTTCAGGCAGGTGCCCCAGTGATTTGAATTTAGAGAGCAGACAGTCCCTCTAACGCCATTAGAGACAAAGACTTTTTACCTTAGCCTGACATTAAATAGCTTTTTGTAGATCCCAGAGCCATACTCCATCAGCTGTAATGGGCCAGGGCTTGAAAGAACTCCTCCCTGAGGGGCACAAATTGCTGCATTCACTCCACTCCCACTTCTAAGTGTGGCAGCTCCATTGATCCCACAGCCAGCACTTGCCCAAGCTCTTAGCAGGTGTGATGGATTTCAGGGGGGAAGCACACAGCAGTACAGAGATAAGCAGAGGAAGGTCACAGAATCCAGGAGTAGAACTGGCTTCACTTAGTTCAGAGCTATCCTTCTAACAGCCCTGCTGGTCCCTGAGTGGCAGGTAACTGCACTATTCAACTGCAGCTTATTGCAGCACCCTCTAAGCAGCAGCATTCACCATCCCCTCCCACCATCAGTGCTGTTTGTGCCTGATCTCCAAGACTTTCCCCAGCAATACCACCAAGTAGGCAAAGGTCAAGCACTGCAACCTCAGGGTCACTTTGTGCTCCTGTCTCCCCTGTGTTCCAGCCACAGTGCTGCTGTTCATGCAGGACACATCCCAGGTGAGCAAAGGTAGTGCTGTCTCCAGGGCTTGGCATAGGGACACAGCCTCTGCCCCTTTAGCAGCAGCTATTCCAGATTCATATTTGCATTCCCTAAAGCCTCAGACTTCAGAGTAGCTCCCTGGCTGAACTCCTTGGGAAGACTTTCCAGTCTCATCAGGGATCCAAGCACCAACTTCACCTTTTTCTGATAAACACTTTAAACACCCTGGTCCTTTTTCATGTCCTTCCTTTACCTACTCTGATATCCCTGTGTTCCTGCCCCAACTCTGCATTCCCTCTGGCTTCACAGGGGACTCACACAGCCATCTGGCATTGTAGGAGGTGTCACAGGCACACCTGAACTGCCTTGTTACACCTGAAAAAAGGCTGCAGCAGAATGAGTTTTACCTATACAGTTCCATTCTAGCTCCTTATAGGCATTACATTTATGCAAATAAACATTTTTCCTCTAGAGACAAAGCAGAAGAGCTTCCAACCAGTTACACTTGGAGAGAAATAACTCAAAAGCAGGACCAGTATATTAAGCTAATTAATGTCCTTTATAAGCATCTTGCTGAGGAGGAGATACCTAAACAGTGCCCAGTTAAAGCCAAGGCATCCACTTGGAGTAAAATAAATATTTAAGGAGGTCAGAAGAAGAATTGGCAAAATGAAGGTGGGAAAAAGGAATGATGAAAAGCCCCAGGGAAGATTCCCAGCAGAGCAGAGCAGACACTCCAGAAGCAAATGTGTAAGAGGCTTTATTAAAATGCTGGAAGGAAAACAAGAGGTAGGAGGGGTGACTCAGCAGGGAGCTGAAGTGAGAGTATGATACAGCACAGAAGGAAAATTGAGACACCAACACCAGCACACAAGTTGCACAGAAAGAGGGTGGGTGGTGCTGGTGGAGGTGTTTGCTCCCACCAGCTCAAGGAAGCAGTCAAGTGAGGTCAGTACATCACCATCCTCAAGTACCAAGGAGCCTCTGGGAACTGAAATTCCTTTCCTAACTAGGAAGAGCAGAGGATTAAGACCAGGATGATGACAGCAACACAGAGAGAACACAACAATAACAGGTCCCAGCTACTCCTGTGAGCAGGGAGCATCCCCGTGGGACATGAGGCAATTCAGGCCTTTCAGTGACTCCTTGAAACCACTGATCAGGGACACAAATTGGAGAAGCAGCTCTTGATTCATAGCTACTCCACAAGACCTCAAAAGCTGGGTCTTGTGCACCAGACACATACCCCACATGTGACCAACAGAAGACACCTGAGGCCAGAACTGCAGGAGCACAAGGTCCATTACCAAAGGACAACCACAGGAAGATGATGCCTTTTAAAATGAAGTTAAAAACAGCTATTTAGAGATGATAAAATCCAGGTGGATTTTATGAAATTTGCTTAAATCTATCCTAAAGAATCAGAGAGGACCGGGGAGCCTGTTGGTCACCAGTTTGTTAATGTAACCCTGTATGTCCCTTTTGTCAACTCTTGGGACTGCCACCCCAGAGCATCACAAACTTTAAACATTAATTACTGCACCCTGACCCAAGTCTACCCCTCCACCTACAGGAAACCAAGTACTGGCTGTTTTTCTGCCAAGGGAACTAACCCCTGCTTTGGGGGTGGAAGCATCAGTCCTTTATTAGTGTCAGCTGCCTGGACAAATAAAACTGCAGAACCCAATGAATTCACTAAAACTTGTCATTTCCTGGAGAACTGACCCAGGCTGAGTCCCACACAACATTTCACAAGGTGCTTTCAGTGGTGAGAAAGATTTAATGTGCAGGTTTTTACAGGTGCAGGCAGGAAGAACTGCACAGACCCACTCTACAATACACAGAAACGACAGGATCAGGCATTGAAGACAAGCCAGAGCCTCTATACAGGCATAATTCCAACAGCACAGTGGGGTTGCTGCTCCTATTCTTCAAAGGCCACATTCTCAGTCCTGGAGTCTACAAGAGACAGAGAACCCACATATGCAATTTTCAACTGCTAAAGGAAGAATTTCATCCAGACAAGGTGAAGTTCACCTGAACTTGGAATATACACAATTTCCTTTATATCTCAAGTCAAGAAAATATTATCTTCAAAGGGGTACATGAGAGTCTCAATTGCTTGTTAATATGTGGCCTGTACCAGCCACAGCAGCAGGGACAGCTTTCCTGATGAAGCCATAAAAGATATTTTGGAGAGTATCTACTGCCAAGGTTCTGTAAAAAAAAACACTGGGAAGTCCCAGGAAAGACTGTGCTGATCCCCACTAGACCCACAGCAAGGTCTTTTCCTATCTTGCACAGTCATTGCCCTCATCAACACAGAAAGAGCCCACACAAGACCAAGTCTCTGCAGAAGGACTAAGTTTAGAAAATGGAAGATGAAATTTAAGAAATGGAATATTACAGTCAAAGATACTTATGTTGCTCATCAAACCTTACTTGGTCTGGACAAGAAACTCAATCCCCAGTTCCAGAATCAGAAACCAGAGACCCTGAGCACACCACACACAGCTCCCAGCACCTACGCAGAGGCACTGCAGGAATGTCATGGCACGTACCTGGAGCCTGGAGTCACTGCAGGAATGCTGTGGCACTGCCCTTGTGGGGTGTCTCTGTAGCCTGGTGTGCTTGGAGAACAGCAACTGCTTCCTCGATCTTACAGCAGAGCACAAGGAAGAGAAAGTTGAGTTGCTCCAGTGAAGGAGTGCACTGCACCAGGAATGCAATTTTCCAGGTCCTGACTTTGTCTCTGCACAGACCCACTTCCAAGAGGTGAAGCCCAAAAACCTTTTCTGTCTCTTCCCAAAGGAAATTCTGGGGCATTTCTCCTTTTCTATTGAGTCAGAACTTGCCAGAGAGAAGTCAGACTTCTCTGCAGGTGAAGTTGCACAACATCACCCTGCAGAGCCCAGGCTACTTCAAAATAACATCAGCGAAAGGGTGAAAGTGGATCCTGTCTCCAAGGAGCTACAAGGACATGCAATCAATTCACTGCAACTGTCTTCATGGGAACCAAAGCTAAGTATTCAACAGGATTAAGGAGGAAACTGAATAAACACTGAAAGAGGCAACATTTACCTGCTTTCTATTCTCAGGAAAGGGCATCTCCCTGTCTCCTTCTAGGAAGCAACACCCACTCTGCTTTTCCACTCTCACTTCCCAGCCATGGCCAACCCACCCCCAGAGCTCAGCCTGTGCTTTCAGGGAGCTGCTCCAAGTTTCTCTCTTTGCTGAAGGTAGGCAGGCAGTCAGGCACTGGGTGTGGTGCCATCAACCTGGGGTTCCTTTTTCACTTGAAAATAAAAATAGCAGCTACTCGCTTTTCCCATGGTGATCAATGTCCTGGCCCCATCTCCTGGGCTGTGATCACCTTTCCTTGCAGCAGCAGGTAGTCAGTCAGCCCTTTGGAAAGGGATTTGTTCAGGCACCAAGTGCCTCCTACCTTGGAGTGCAGGGAGTCAGGGGACTCCAGGAGCAGCAGCAGCTCTGAGTTGTCTATCTCCAGCAGCATCCCAGTGATCTTGCCAGCCAGAGAGGGATGCATCGCATGGATCAGAGGGTAGAGGCGCTCACCTGCTCCAAACACCAGGAAAGACATCAGCACTATTGCAAGCTTCCACTGTTTCCAAACCCAGCACAAGCCCTCCTGCCCTCTCAGCTGAAAAGGGATACAAGGGTGATGATGGTGGTGGAAAAATCACTGCTCACAAGCAAACCAGAGCAACAGGAAGCTGCTGGGTGAAGCCAATAGCAGGCACCTGCAGTGGGAGCAGGACAGAGGAACAGCGATGGTGCCCTCACCTGCCCACCAGTGTGCAGGTGAAGGTGATAACTTCTGCAGGAGCAGTTTCCTCCTGGGGAGGAAAGAGCCAGTCTGTGCTTTGGTCAGGCCAGGCCAATGGAGCAGATGGAGCAGGGCATCTCCCTGCAGCAGGACAAGTGATGCCCTCCCATGCCAGGGCACTGCCTGCTCCACCATGGGACACCTGAAGTCCAAGGACTGTGTGGCAGAGCTGACTTTGAACAGCCACCAATCAGTGCCCAAGAGCAGTGATGCAGGATGGCTCAGAGCTCAGGGGAATCACAAACGCCCTGGCATGGCCTGGCAGCACAGGCAGGACGGATGGAGCTCTGCCTCTCTGCCAAGCTTCACCAGACACTGTCTCACTGCCAGGGAGCTCACACAGACAGGGAGTGGTTCTGTTGCTCCCATCCAGTTCCACCACAGACTGAATTTATTGTTATTTTTTTAAAGCAGCATAATATCAGAGCAATCCCACAAAGCCTTACAGCTTCTCCCAGCAGCTAAGTTTTCCCTGTTGCATGCAAGCACATGTGCCCTCACCACCCCACAGCTGGGCCTCCTCCAGCAGAGCAGCCGTGACACCCACCGATCATTTGCTTCTGCTCCTGAGGAGGGGCTGCTGCAAGCATGGATGCTGTCAGTGGCTCCTGCCCCTGGACGTGCACAGCAGGTTCTACTACCTGGAGAAAAAACAGGGAAGAGCAGCAATCAGAGGTTGGAATGATGCACGAGTTACCTGGCTTTCAGGAATGTTGCTGGATCCTGAACACCATGGGGAATTTCATCCTTCCAAGATGCTGATGGAGACTCTACTATTGTCTGTTTGTATCCAAACACCAGCTTCCAGGATCACTGGAGCCAGGCATCACAGCTATGTGGCTACCGGATCCACAGCCCCAGTCAGCCCAGCAGCCCCCAGGAAAGGTTCCCATAGCACCAGTCACAGAGCCACGGGGCTGCCTGGGATCAGCAGCTGTGTTATCCCAGAGCAGGACCAGGACTGCCACATGGTGGTGGCTGCAGAGCTCTTACCTGCGGGGGCCCCAGGGGTGGCAGGGGCCCCATGGGCTGCATGTTCCTGGCGGCCGAGGAGTACTTGTAGTGTGGGGCACCCCGAGGCAGGGAGGACGAGGAAGGGGCCCGAGTTCTGATTGTCTGCGTCCCAATGTTGGCTGCAGTGGGGACAAGAACATTTGCAAGACAGAGCCCTTAAACACGTGCCTGTGCCAAGGAGGCTGAAGATACAAGGGCAGTGCGCTCATCCAGAGAGCCTTAAAAATCCCCCATGGGCTCAAAGCAACCATCAGGTCAAAGACAGCTTTCCCAGGACAGGCAGGGGCACTTCCATCCTGTCCATGGGGCTGGGGTGCTCTGATGTGCAGAGGGCAGGAGAGTTTACAAGGGACCTACACCTTGGTGCCTCTCCTCCAGAAACATCTGCATCAGCAGCCAGAAGATGGCAAGAGCACTGAGAAGGGTAGGCTGCAAGACCCCTGTCCCCCAGCTCACCCTGGCCCCCCTCCCACAGGGAGGTGAGGGCAGAGAAACAAGGGAATGATGACAATAGGAGGCAGGATGAGCCACAAACAGCCTTCCTGGTCCCCCTGCTCACTTCAGCAATAAGGCACTCAATGCCAATTGCATCCTCCATTGCAATTAAGAAATGCCATCTCACAAACCGATCCATCCTTGCAGGAGACCTGAGCTCACAGCGAGCACTTTTGCCACCACTATGATATCTCAGCCAGGTCCTTCCCACACTCACCCACTCTCTGAGCATGGGGGGGCACACGGGGCACCTGAGTGGATGCCTGTCTCGTGGTGCTGATGTTGGACAGCAGGCGCCGGGGTGGCACAGCAGCCCTCAGGACGGGGGTAGCTTCAGGATACGCTGCTGTAGAGACACAACATATACATGAAAAAGCTTTATATATATATAATAAAGCTTCTTGCTAGGACAGGCATGAAAGGAGACATGGGGGAGTGACTGTGGCTGGGGAAAGCTCAGGAGAATCTCACCTCTGGTGTCACCACTAACATCTATCACCCTGTGTCCACCACCAGGAGCCCTGCACAAACCCCCATGCACTTCTCCAAGACAATCCCCCACAGCTACACACTTTCTGCTGCTTTTAGAGACCCTCAGTCCCTGACCAAGCCCAGCTTGTGCCAAGAGCTCCAGGGAGAGACAGTCTGACTCACAGGGAGGCCGGGAGGGCTGCCCACTCCAGCGAGTGGCAGGACGGACTGGGACAACAGGGCTGGGGCCATAGAAGGCAGCTCTGGCTTGTGGCTGGGAAAGGAAAACACATTATACAAGGTGACTCGGGTCAGGTCTAACCCAGAGCTTCTTGGGGGCTACTGCACACAGACAAGCTAAAACCATGCACTGCAGAATGCCAGAGCACTTCAAAGCTGGCCCTACTGCCAGCGTGTTCTCCAGCAGCTCCACTTTTATCCTCCCTTAGAGCTTCTGCACCTCTATAACCTTTCTCCCTGCCCTGGTTTCACCAGCAACTTGCTCTCCATGCTCACACCCTCCCACCAGGCTCCCTCCTAGGTTTCCTCCTCTAAGGAGCTGTGATAGCTACTAAATCCTCAGCTCAGTGCCTGGAGCACCTTTACCCCACCCTGACACATGGAAGCCCAGCACTGATCCCACCTGTCCCACATCAGCACGTGCCCAGGACTACACAACCCAAGCTCTGCTTCTCAGCTCAACTGCCATCCCCCTCCAGGACAAATTTGGGTCCCTGTGCAAGGCTGCCATTGGGGAGCAGGACTCACCTGAGGGATGGGGGGTAGGAAGTACCCCGCAGGGGTCTGGAAGGAGCCCAGGAGAGGGCCAGGCAGGGCCCTCATGGTGGCTAATCTCTGCATGTACTGGTTGGTGAGGATTGCTTTTCGCTCCTCTTTCCTTTGAGCGAGCGCGACGTAGAGAGGCTTAGTGCTGACAATCCGTCCGTTCATCTCTGTCACAGCCTTGGTAGCCTCTTCCGGGGAGGAAAAACATACAAACCCAAACCCTTTGCTGCGGCCACCTTCTGTCATCACCTAAAATTGGATTAGAACGAGACAGTTAAGTCCAGAGATCGCTGCAGCGCCCACAAAACACAGTGCAGTGAGGGGTGGGACCCTCCAGCCACGGGCACCCCATTGCAGCCTCCACATCCAAGTTGGGATGGATGGGGCTGCACTACTTTAACACAGAGGTTTCTCTAGGGAAAGGGAAGATTTACTCAGGCAAAACCAGCAGGTCTGAGAAATGAAGATGGCAGTCTAGGGCAGCCTGAAATCTGCAGCCTGTGATCTTCTGTGAGGGGTCTGTGCTCCAGCCCCACAAGGCTCACAGGCCAGCAATGCTCCAGTGCTTAATGCTGCGGGAGCCAGCAAGGGAGGGGGATCAGTGGAACGGGCAACATCTGTCCCTGGCAGGTTACAGGTAGCCAACCTCAAAGCCAGACCACCCCTCTGCACCCACACATGCAGCTTCAAGAGAAGCCTGACACCAATCTTGATGAAAAGACTGACACTTTCACAGTTATTCAAAAGGCCAAACACCAGCCAGTCATCCTACTGTCCCCAAAGAGAGGTGTCTCGTGGGTTATTTCCATTTGTGTCAGTGTATGATATTCAGAATGTTGCAGCTTTGAGGTCCCGCACAGGGCACCTCACTGACCTGGCAAAGCTACAAAAACATTTGCTCCTCAGGACAGTGTGGGGTCCATGTGGCACGTCCCTCACATCTGGACTGAGATACTGAATTACAGTTCCCTGCTTATGGCTTGTGGGATGATAATCCTGATCCATTTCCAAGGGCTGACTGACCCCAGGAGCCCCAGCAGCAGCTGCTCTCTCACCTTGGCACTGGTGATGGTGCCATAGGGAGAGAACTCCTTCCTCAGCTTCTCGTCATCTATCCCATCATCCAAGTTCTTCACATACAGGTTGACCCCCTGCAAACAGGTGGAAAAGCAGCTTGGGATCGAAAAGTTTACAGCAGCTTATCAAGCTAGATGTGTTTCACCAGCAGTTCACCTGGAGGTTGGGACATCCCACAGAGACATCCCTGCAGGACCAGTGATATGGAGAGGGGCCAGGACTATACATGTGCTCCACTTGTAGTACAGATACCTCTAGTGAAGGGAGCAGCTTCACAGCTATGGTCTGGATGCCCAAGGCCTTGGGAAACTGCCTCGGGAAACTGCCTCCCTGGAGCATTAAGATTTTAATCTCTGCAAATGAGCAGACCCATTTGTTCACCTGCCTACATCATCCTTGGTTTAGATCTCTCTTCTTTCACAGTATTGCTCTTCCAGACAGCGATTGGACCCCTGTGCAGGTCTTTAATNCTTTCCCAGTATTGCTCTTCCAGACATTCCCAGACAGCGACTGGACCCCTGTGCAGGTCTTTAATCACAGGAGGGACCCATCTCTCTATACTGGAGAGCTCTGTGCTGTCCCCAAGCTGAGGATGTCTCTGGATCCCTGGAGCATCCTGCTCTCCCCTTACCTGGTACCTGCTCACTCGCTCCTGCTTCATCTGCTCAAATCTCCTCTTGAGCTCACTCTGGCGCTCCAGCCGCTTCTGGGCTCGGCCCACATACACCATCCGCCCATTGATCTCCTTCCCATTCATGTCGGCCACCGCCTGCCAGTGGAGGGAAGGGCTCGGAGCTCAGCAGGGAGCCAACAGCCACAGCTCTAATCTCCATCCACCACCCCAGTGCAGCCCCACTACAAACAGAGACATGCTTCCCCTTGTCAGGTCCTGCCCATCCAGGCACCCAGTGCCAGCATAAAGCTGGTGAGGTTTCCCCCGAGGAGAGGTGGGAACATCAGTGGACAACAACCTCAGGGTCAAGAGGGGCCGTTAGGAGCCTCTTGCCTTTTGGGCTTCTTCGTGCTTCTCAAAGTTGACAAATCCGAAGCCCTTTGAGCGGCCAGTGTTGTCCATCATGACCTTGACACTCAATGTCTTTCCTGCAATAGGAAAGGAGAGTCCAAAGGGTGCCCACAGAGGGGGTGCTGTTGGCACATGGCACTGTGCTCAGGAGCCACCATGAGATGCCAGGCCAGCACCCTCCCTGGAGATCCATGGCAGCATGGAAGAGCCCAGCAGGAGCACAGACAGCAGGATATCCATGAGGCAGGGACAGGAGGCTCTGCAAGTTGGTGAGGGCAATTTCTCCAACCCTGGGTGCTGCTCCCACTGCCCTGGTTTTCAGTCTCCCCAGCCAGTGCACTGAGCTCATTTTGCCAGAAATTCTCATCACCTTTATACATGAACAGATATTGGTTCGTATAAAGGATGTCCACAAATTACCTGAGATGGCACTGACCAAGCATGGACAGAACGATCAATGGGTTGGCACATCTCTAAACCTAATCACAAGAGGCACCCTCCAGTAATAGAATAAACTGAAAAGCCTTTTTTGCTTTAAATTCAGACTCAACAACTCTTATTCCCAGGGTTCATGTAGTCAGCATGTTGATTGCAAAATGATTTTAAAAAAATAGCAAAAACAAATTGACTTTAGTTACCCAGGAAAGAAAAACCTGCTTTTTTCAGGAGAGCATCTAGAACAAGTTATCCTCCATCATAGCACAAAAGCATGTGATCCTGACAATTGAAGTGACTGTGGTACCTTGATAGGGGAATGTTTAAATAACTGAAATCCCACTGAGAAGGGGCTTGCTATTTCAACGAAGCACTGTCCTCAACTTCCTTTTCAGTAATCAGACATGAGGATACTTCAACAGCTGTACTCACCAAACTTGGAGAATATTTCCCGCAGTCTGTCATCATCCATGTCATCCCCAAAGTTTTTGATGTAGACATTGGTGAACTCCACTGCCCTTGTCCCAATCTCTGCCTCACGCTCTTTGCGGGATTTGAAGTGACCAACAAACCTGCAGGAGGGAGGGAAAGAACCTGAAACCCCTCCCTGTCCCCTGCAGAGGGAAGATGGACACAGGCACATCTGTCTTGGTAGAGGCCAAGAGAGACCCCATCACTTCAGGCCATGCTTTGCTGACCACAAACACACCATGTGTTTCACATCCAGCAACTTCACCATGTCCCACTCTAGTGTTCCCCTACCCAAACCCGCCTTGGCACTGCCAAAAGTAGGGATGTCACCCCAGGAGACATCAAAAGACCCCAAAGGATGCCATCAAGTGCCAGCTCTCTTCCTCCAAGTTATTTCCAAGACCTCTGGGCATCTGCTTGTTGTGTGGGAAGAATGAGGTGATGCAATACAAGCAGAGAGCTGAACAACAACAAAACCTCTTCCTGCCCAGATTATCTGATGCCAACAGCTGACGTCAAGGACCAGCCCTGCTTTGTGGGCACTTCTAACACTGTCTCAGCAATAAAACCTAGCCTGGGGTTGGACTCCTTCTCCATCATCAGGAAAACATCCAAACCACTATCAATCACACTTCCACTGGTATCAACCACAAGTGACTCATTGTCCCAGAGAGCAGCGGAGCCACTGAGCCCAGTGGGGATGGGAAAAGGGGAGAACACAGAGAGCAGCAGGAGGGCAGGCATTATACAGCAGCCTGAGCAGGGCAGGCATGTGCTCCCAAGGGTGCAGCAAGGCAAGAGAGGAACAGAGTGCAAAGCCCAGGAGAGACTCTTCTCTTTGGCACTTACACCTTGCGGTCATTGAGCAACATCCCATTCATGACCTCGATGGCCCGAGTTGCTGCCTCGTGAGTCTCAAAGTGGACAAAGCCATAGCCACGGGATCCGTTTTCATCACAAACCACCTACAAATGCAGAGTGAGATGGCAGGGGGGAAAAAACCCCAGGAGACAGACACTGTTTTCCCCCACATTTGCACATGAGTAAATCTCAGAAAAACCCATTCTCATTTTACAGAGGCTTTTTCCCTCCCTGACATCCCACTCCCACGGTGCCTGAGCTGTGTTGGGGTATTTGGAGAAGATCAGAGAGCCAGGTGATCCCAGGGCCAGAGCCATGGTGCTTTATATGAAACCCAAGAGTTTATGGCTCTCCAAGACCACATGCCATCAATGCACTGAGCTCAGACAGAAGGACACATGACATCTCTGTGCAGGGACAGGGAAGAAGGCAGGGTGGAGGAAGAGCCACAATTCTGAGGGAAAGCATAGTAAGGCCTTTTGGCATCAAAGCAGGTGGGAATTTAGATGAGGTGTTGTGGGAAGTGAAAGAAGAAAGTGAACTGCAGCTGGCTGGAGCACGCTGCTGAGAGCAAGGGCAGCTCTGCAGCAAGCCCTCTCCTGCAGGGCCCCTGGTCACACATACCTTGCATGACAGGATATTTCCAAAGGTAGAGAATGTGTCATACAGGGCTTTGTTATCAATGGAGTCATCCAGGTTCTTGATGAAGACGTTTCCAATCCCTGACTTCCTGAGCCCAGGGTCCCGCTGGGACCACATGATGCGGATGGGTCGGCCTTTGATCACCTCAAAGTTCATGGTGTCCAGGGCTCGCTCAGCTGGCAAAGGGGGAAAGAGGAGGGTAACAGAGACAGATTCCCTTCACATTCTGCAGCAGCTGATATGGGCACAGGAATCAGGAATACCATTGGACAAGGGCTCGTTAACCTAAATGAGACAGGCAGTTCTGCCTCCCAGGGCAGTGGCTGCTCTAGTCCCATTCAGCCCCCCCTGCCTCACCTTCCAACTGCACCACTCCTTGATTAATTGATTTTTAACTCTCCAAAGCATGTCTGACTCCCATAGGATCATCCATTTCACTACAAGCTCCAGTTTGGCAGATGTCCAACTGATTTATCCAGTGAGGATTTTTGTCTCCAGGGCAACTAACCTAACACCTTCCCATCGGTGCTTCACTTCAGCATGGAACATCTTTCTGTTACAACTTGGTGTCATGGCAATGCCTGCCAGGAAAGGGGCTTCACTTTACACTGTGAACCAGGGGCAGCTGGCTGCCCAGAGGAAGGGCAGGAGTTTTGGTGCCCTTCTTCATCAGCTCATGGAGGGAGGCAACTCTTGCAAGTCACCTTCATCACCTCACAAGCCCAAAGCCCAGCTGCTGCATCCTTTCCCAGTCCCTAAGAAGAAACAGGAGTGGGATGGGTCACCAACAGAAAGCAGATTGGGATTAGTTACAACCAAGCCCCAGCAGCTGAGGCATCCATTCATACAACTATTCCCTCCCTTTCACTGCCCACATTTCCATCCCTTGGCACAGCCCAAGCTCCTGTTGTGAGAGTTACTTGGAGCTGTGTTACAGGGAACTTACCATCCACAGGCTGCTGGAAGTTGATGTAGGCGTAGCCCAGTGATCGGCGCGTGGCAACGTCCCGACAGACTCGGATGGACATGATGGGCCCGGCAGGTGAGAACTTCTCGTAGAGCATGGCTTCGGTCACATCTGGGTGCAGGTCTCCCACGTAGAGAGAGGCTAAGGGATAGCCAGGGCCACTGGCATTCATGGTCACCCACAGAGCTCAGCTGCAGAGGGAGACACACCTGAGACTTCAGGGTGCAGGTTTCAGATCACCTGCAGCAACCACAGACCTGCACCGGGTCTGGCCCCATGGCAGCAGTGCAAATGCAAGCCATGCCATTCCCACCAGTAATGGGAAGAACAGGAATGCTGCAAGGAAGCTGCAACCCTCCAATTTTTCAGGACATTTCAGTGCTGGTGCAAAAGCATTCTGCACATCAGAGGCCTTGCACACCCCAGGAGTGGCCAGAGGGACACATCACGCTGCACACAGAGATTTTCTCCTTTCAATGCTCAAGCCCAAAGAGAAATAAAACAGAGTTTAATTCCGTAGAGGGTAAACAGCCCTTCTCTACCAGAGACTTTCATTTTCACTCCTTAACGGCTCCCTCCAGCCAGAGCAGACCCAAGGAGTGTGGGTTTGCCTCAGTGCCTGGGGAGCAGACCTGCAGCCCATGCCAGTCCCTGCAACTGACTCCATCACCACCAAGGCAAACACAGGGTTTTAGCCTTTCCTTTTCCACAAGGTTTTAGCCTTAAGTCAGCTTGCTGACTTAAGTCCCTAGAACAGGAAAATAGATGCTCAATCTCTTCCTGGTTTCAGCTGGGTATAAAGTTGTGCGTGGAGATGACAGTCACTGTTTGAGACCCCAAAGTACTGCCCGGGAACACAGAATTGCAGCTCCTGCCCTAAAAGCTTATAAACCCATCTCTGGGCTCTTACCTGAAAGCTCAAAAGACTCGACACACTTGTTTAGATACCTCTAGATACCCCAAATAAACGCACACACATAGGAGAGGTCCATCGAGCAATCCCCCCGGCAAAGGCAGGTCACCACCGCGCGCAGCCCATGGCAGAGCCCCGCTCCTCGCACAGCCCAGATGCGCCTCCCAGGGCCCCCCCAAAGGCGCACAGGGTAACGGAGCAGACCCAGAACGGTAACAGAGCAGACCCGGCGCCGCTCCGCAACCGGCGGGGCAGGGAGGGGATGGAGCTCAGACGGGGAGGAGGCGGCCGGAGCGGCGACCACCCGGGCAGAGGCAGCACAGCCTCGTCCCGGGAGCCCCTTGGCCCGGCGGGAAACAAGGAGAAGCTCCAACGGGAGCGGGACGAGAAGAGAAGGGACGGCCACCCCCGCCCCGGGGAAACCATCCGCCGACCGGAGCTGAGCGGCGGGTCCCGGCCCCGCACTCACGCAGAGCTCTCGGCAGCAACACCACCGCACTCCGAGCGCTGCNCATTGACATTGAAATGTAACTTTCTGCTTAAAGATAAGGAAAGTTAAGAATGTTTTTAGAAATGTTTTTTTTTCCTCTCTCTCTCTTATTTTTTTTTATCACAAGCTGAGGACCGCCCTCTGTGTGAAAAATTGTATAAAATGTATTACATTTTATAGTTCGGTGTGCATTCACCCTGGGATGCACCCGGCCGTATTGATCCTTTGCTTCCTGAATTTGTCCCAATAAAACAATTTGCATTTTATGTTGAGCAGTCGTTTCCCACAGGGCAGAGGTGACCCCCACCGTGCCCCCAGTCCCGCGGAGCTGAGCGGTTCGGGGGTTCAGCGGTTCCATCTCCTCATTTTTGCGAATCCCAGCCAGGGCAGCTCCAGCGCTTCTCGTGTCTTCCCAAATGAAGGGCGGGGAATCGCTCTGGAACACTCACAGCGTGTAAGAGTGTGTGTCCCACCCACGCAGTTTTAGGAAATCACATGCAGGTTCTGGTATGTGATTCCCCGAAGTTAAGGAATCCAGGCAGGAGTCTTACGCAGCCCTTCATCACTGGGCACTCACACACTCCCGGTTCCACAGCAGGGTCCCTCAGTACCCAACAGAGACCCACGGGATACGGGATAGGGGACCTGGCCTCTGACATCAGCTGCTGTCTGTGTGGCACACTTGTGCTGTAAGGTCACTTTCATCCAGAGATCGCATCCCAGCCGAGCTGGGTGTGATTGTGCTGCTGAAACACTGGATGAAAGCTTGAAGGAACATCAAGCCCCGGGCACTGCAATTCCATTCGCAGCTCCCTCTGCATCCAGCTCCACCCCATCCTGTACCTGAAGGGTCAGCTACAGGGCAATCAGAATCTTTATCTTTATAAAAGTCCTCGCTGTGTTTCCCACACTAAACCACCTCACTCAGAGGTCAAACAAGTGTAAGCAAGTGCCAGGAATGAGAAGCCTCAGCAGCACCAATTAGATGACTTAAACACAGAATGTACCTGGACTCGTACTGTGGCTGGGCTACCTGGAGTGCCCTTTCCCAAAAGGACAGAATTGAAAAATTAAGACATTTTCAACTCATCATTGCTGCAGACCAACCTCCTTGGTTCATGATTCTCCCAAATACAGTACTGATGGGATAGGTTAGGTTAAAGGACTGAGGCAGAAGTGGTCTATGAATAGGAGCAGCTAGCATAGGATTTTTCTTCTCACAGCTGACAATGTCATGAGTCAGACTGGCAGTGAGTGTATACTATAAAATCATTTAAGAGCAGGTATTTCCATAAAGGCTGAAGAAAATGACAAGCAATAATTACACAGAGCCATTGTATACCATTTAAAGCCATGGCACAGGACTGAGCAGTGCTCCACCAGCAGCTGGTTAGATTTTGACCTGCTGCCTTCATAGTGGTCAATCAAAACCAGACAAGGAACATTTTCCACCGTGCACACTTCTGTGTTGCCCCACTGCAGGAGCAGGAGGCTCTGGGAGCAAGAACAACCTCCTTGGTGTTTAAGCTGCCAGGCTACTGCCATCCATTCCTTCAAGTGCTCTTATGTCCAGGAAAATGTCTTCATTTATTTTCCTCTCTGTGTTGCTTTTGCACACCACAGGCTGAGACAAGATGAGCTGGGTGTGCAGAGGTGAGGCCAGTGGCCAGCTCAGACCAGCCCTGTGTTCAGAGGGGGCATGTAAAAGATTCCAAAGGAAAAACCTCTAAAAATAACCAACTGACTTTTCTCATTTACAGTGTGTTCAGCCATACAGTATGCAATGACCCATGGCTCTGAGTTATTTAGAGTTGCATTTAAGCCCTGCAATGACGATATACAATACCCTGAAAACTCCCATTAAAGTGCTGTTCTTTTTCTTCACCTCTATTAATTTGTTTTGAAGTTTTTTGTCTCCCCGATTTCAGGCATCAGTATGACCCCAACAAAAAAGAAGAGAACCAGTGTTTTCTCAGAAAGTGTTTAGGGAAGCCTCTTGGAAAAGGAATGAGTAATTTAATAGTTGGAAACCATGAATCAACTCACACAATCCACAAACTGAGAGTTTAACACAAGTGGTGATTTTACTACCACAGGTTTTGCCACTACCACATCAATGACAACAGACACAACCAAATGATAAAATTTTTTTTTTATTATTCACTTTTGAATTCTTTTACACTTTCCTGATTATTTTGTGTAAGGTGAAACTAGAACTGTTTAAAAGACATACACAAATCTAGTACATCAATAACCAGGTATTTCTTTTTGCTATACTATTCTCACAACCACGTGTGTGCTAGGCAATAGAACCGTCACAGAAGCGAACTTTAGGCAGAATACTGGTCAGTAAAAACAAAGCGAAAAGAGCTACCAGATATACAGACAGGCTCGGTTCCACATTCACTACTGCATTTATCAAGCGCCAAGTATTAACTGCACAATTTGTTCAGCTAGTAGAGGGGAGTTTTAAAATCAGTGCATGAAATTCTCTTCAGCAGACAGATGGACAAACAGATGGATCCTATACCTAAGTGGAATGTGAAGGCAGGGGATGATACCGTGGGACTGATAGGTGACTATTCCTAATCTTTTCCACTGCATTATTCACGCGACTCTTATTAGGTTTTATTTAATGGGACATGTTTGAAACATGACTAGGTGAGGATGTTTGGAGCTCAAATATTACAAATAACCAAGTGTTACAGATGTGTAGGTCTGCATTCCAGTACGAGATGGGAAATCCTGAATATTTGAGCCAGATCCTGGTACCAACCAAAGAATAGCTGATAAGAGCTGAAGGCTGCAACAGCACTGGCAGCTCTCAAACATCCAAGGAAGAAACCTGTCCTGGGTCAGGCTCAGGCCTCACCCATCAACCTGACATCACCCATAACCAAAGAAAGGATAATGTGTATGTGGGAGTCCAAAATTGCTTTAATGGAGTTCAAACAGGTGAGAGGGTCAAAAACGAACACAGTCCAATGGGAGCAAAATTTCTATAAAGTGAACTTAAAGATGGCTCAATGGATTACTTAAGAAGTTTTCAAGATAAATTCAAAATGGGAATACCATGGAGATTTTGATTCACCTAAGAGTAAAGTAATGCAAAAGTGGCAGATCACTTCATGGTATCATCCAAACTAATAAGGCCATTCAAAAAATTGAATCTTTTCCTATTGCAAGTCCATGGCAGCGAACCAAGAATTCTCACTACTGAAGAATACCTAAGGTGTAATTAAGTTATTGCTGTGGGAAGGGGCTTAGTCATGCATGTCGTATGAGCATGAAAGCACTTTTAGAAGTCAAATCCCAGTTATCTGCCAGTGTAAAGAGTTTGGAAAACAAGCTGCTAACTCCCCCATTACCCTCCTCCCCAAAACAAACCCCATCCCCAGAAAGACAGGATTGACAAAGTGAGCTTTTGACTGAAAGCGGTGCCTCAGACTCGGTTACAAATGTCTACAGAGTGTGCCTGTTCAACTACCTCATAGCAGTGTCCCTAACTGGAATGCCATACATCGGATTGTTTTCCTTCCATGCCCCAGTGTCACAATAGAATCTCTATAACTTTCTGTACAACTTTACAACAGAATTGTACTTCGACTATTTTGGTGCCAAATTAAGCTCGCCATAGTTACATAATTGATGTCTACTTTTCTACCAATAAGAGTTTTGTAAAGTCAATTGCGATCACAAAACCCATTATCACAGTGTTCAGTTAAAAATATAAACACGGTAATCGTAACTGTAAATGTTCATAATAGGAAAGTTCGGAATGCCATTGGAATAACCGACCTCCGCTCTAGGTACACGAAACACCAACCAACCGGTTTTACCCCACAGACAGTTTTTGCTACGTTGAGGTTGTGAAAGTCGATGTACTATTCTTTTTGCTTGTCGCACAAAGGGATTATGTGTAGGATACAGGGTGACATTGAACATATAGTGAAGCGTGACAGCCATTAGTTCTCTCCCTCCCCAGCATCCCCTTCATCTCCCTGGTTTTCCGACGTCCATAGCTGTAAGAAAACACAAATACGTTTATACTGAAAGCACACAGTTCATTACAATTGTCAGGAGAGGGAAGACAGCATAATTAGCAGTAGCTGTGCAATTTTCTCAGCTAAGAGCAATACAAAACTGCACTAAAGAGTAAAGCTAAAGAATAATGAATTAGAACAAGAGCAGAGGATAACAAGGAAGAAGCCACCACAAGCTGGCAAGCTCCACATAGAACTGTCCTGTTGAGACTAAGCTCCACTTTGCGTTACAAAAAACCTCTGAGTTTGTTACAGTGGTTAACAAGTGATTTCTAGTTTGAACAAGCAAGTCTAACTGGTCTGGTAACAAAAGCAGCGCAGTTAACACATGCAGTTAAGGCCTCAGAAAAGGCACAGAACTGCACCAGCTTTCAGATGCTGAGTCCCACTGCAGGGAGTGCAGCAGCCTAGAGTGCAGTGGTTTGGCCCATGGTACTTACAGTGAGGTTGTCCCTAAGCAGCTGCATAATCAGAGTGCTGTCTTTGTAAGACTCTTCATTCAGCGTGTCCAGCTCTGCTATCGCTTCATCAAACGCCTAAAAACAGGCAAGACAGCACTTTCACACTCTGCCCTCTGAAGTCACTTCTGCTTACACAGAGCTTGCAAATTTGCCACATTACTACTCAAATTCCGTAACAAAACGATATTTTTCTTTTCCACCACAAGAAGAGATGTAAACCAAAGTGAGCACCAGATCACCAGACAACCAGGGGAAAACACAAGTCTTCAGGAGTGCCCAGATTAAAGCCCAGAACAACTTTGCTACCATGACAATACAAGATACTGGAGAAGCAAGAGCACTCTGTCATGCTGAAAAGTAATTCACATAGCTGGAAGTCAGGTTTAGGAACAACACTTAAAGGCAACATAATCATTAAAAAGGAAGGGCTCACTAGTCTAAATTGGCAGTGAAAGGCAAAGGTACCATTATGCTGATATACATATATATATTGTACATGAGTAAGTTGGCAAGAAAATGGAAGACAAAGGGTTTTTGACAGTGGGGTGGAAGATTTTCAATTTCGTTACAAAACAACAGAGGAAATCAGATATGTTACACTAGAGATTAACAAAGCCATTCTTCCTATCCATCTGTTACACATGAAAATCAATGCTGCAAGTCTGAGAGCCATGAATAAGTGCTATTTCTTCACTCAGGTTTCAAACAGATGTAAGCACTTTAACTAAAAAAAAGTAGGAACAGCAGCAGCATTTTACACAAAAACATCACTTCTTGTTACACAGTCTTACTGAAGTGTGCATTAAGAACACAAAGATTCACCTAATGCCATGTTATTCAAGTTACTAGCAGACAATTTTCACAGACACAAAAAGCTCCATTTAGAAGGCTCTAATCCTATTTTAGGGAGAAGGCTAAGAAAATAACAACTCTCTATTTGTTTGGTACAACCCATCATGCAGTCTCTAGAGAGAGGAGCACACATGCACATGGATACACAAGGACATTTAGGGTTACAAAGATGGGCACACACAAAACACCATGTATTTGCTAGGTGTTCAAATTTAAATAATTATTTCAAATTTAGAAGTGCTAAATTAATGCAAGTGTTTTCAAATTTGACAAAAACACATTCTAAGAGAATCAGGTGGACATTAAGAGGCATTTTGTCTTCCCTGTCACTGGAACAGCTGCAATAGCAAATTTTCTTTACCTAGAGATAAGCTAGTCCAATAAACCCACTTACCTGAAAATATACTACAATGACAACAGTTTAATGACAGCATTTTAAGCAATTTGATATGAAAAAGCACAATCACCTACCAAGTGCTACTGCAACCATGTAATTATCTCCTCAGCCTTCACAAAAATCAGTGACATGAAGAGACTGCTTACCGTCTTTGCCAGATTACAGGCTTTTTCAGGAGAATTTAGTATCTCATAGTAGAAGACAGAGAAATTTAGAGCCAAACCGAGTCGAATGGGGTGTGTTGGCTGCATCTCTTTCTTGCTAATTTCAAATGCCTCCTGGTAAGCTTGCTGAGAGTTTGCTACTGTTGCTGCAAGAAGTAATTACAACCATATTAATGCACATGTACTTCACAGGTCTAGACTACCGTGCAACCAGAAATTCATACAATTACATATGCACATACATTACTTGCAATGTTTTTAAATGTAAAAGCCTTCCACTGACAGAAATATTTGTTCAGTTAAAGCTCTGACATAGAGAAATTAAGTTCAGAATTTTAATAGAGATTTAAAAAGAAATTTATTCAACATAAATTCTGACCAATCTGAATGTATGCAAACTCTACCTAAGTCCAAGTCTTCTGTTATTAAACACTCACTTCCAGCTCAGCTGAAGAAGTTGTCACTATCAATAATAAATCCAGATAAAACCACAAGGGGGAGAAGAGGTATCTAAACTACTGCAACTAGGTCATGAACTTTGTATTTCAGGCTGGGGTTTCAGAGGAAAGCCAACAGTCCTTTCTGGGCTAATGAGTAACAATAAACTCCATACTGGCATCAAACTAAGTGTGCAAGACATGGACTATATCAGACACTCACCAGGAGTTCAGGCACAGTGCAGCACTGCTTTACCATTTCAGAATTAACTGATTTAGGACCCAGGAACCCAATATACCATATCTGCATGCAGAAAGTTTCCAGACAGTGAAGACTTGAGCTAAATTCATAAGTTAAACAAGAGATCAAGGGATTTTCCATGAGAAAAAAAAAATCTCCAGGAAAAGGATTTTACACTGCTAATATGCTTGAAAATCAGCTACTGTGGTCAGGGTCTGCAAGGAGAATTTGGCTGGATTGATGAACATTTGTCAACCACTTCTATTAATTTCAGTGAAGTCTTTCTCTAAAAGTGACTTGCACTACACCCACCTTCAATAATACAGAGCAGCAGTGAAAAGAAATAAATACTTCATGTTAGGGGAAAAGAACACAAGTTTTTTATACTTGATTCTGCTTGGTCCCCAGAATGAGACATTTCAGTTCTACTTACTTTGCTTATTGTCCCCAGATGCCACCTCTGAGAGGTATCTGTAGTAATCACCTTTCATTTTCAAATAGAAGACCTTGCTTTCTGGCTGCGTGGCATTGACAATAAGGTATTTATCCAGGAGTTCCTGAGAAAGGAAACATCACTTGTTTAAAATCCAAGCTATAAAAATAAATGTCTGGAAAAGAGCCTTTGATACAATGGTGAGTATGAACTGTTCAAACTTTAACAATGACTTATGTCATGACTTATGCAGACTCATGTGTTAATCACTTTGCCTAATGTTGTCTAAACTCTGGGAAAAAAAAAAAAAGAGAAACTACTTGTGACCTAATCTCTGGAAAGCTGAAAACTTGCTCTGTTGAGGGCACCCATGATTCCCTCCTGCAGAATCTAAAGGCTATCAGGGCTTACAACTGCAAAGATTTTCCTTGAAATATACTGATGCAAACCTACATCCACAACCAAACTAATGAAAAGAAGCAGCTGGACGTCAGTGTATCTGGTCACTTTTGCTGCCACAAACTTGAATTCTATGCAGAGCCATGAAATTATCCCCCAGAAACAGATTCTATCTGCAGCTCCAGCTGAAAAGCTGAACAGTGGCACAGTCAGCACATGTGCACTCAGAGATGTAAAGACTGACTGCAATGACAGCAGCTGACTGATCTTACACAAACTGAACAGCAATAGAAGGAATCCCTCTTATCTAAGTGAAAGAAAGAGCAAAAACTGTTTGGGGGAGGAAACACACACCTTCTCCATTAAAAATGTACTAAACAAACCTCTGGATGTCAGCATTCATTAATGACAGAACTTCAATGTCAGGCCTTCTAGTAGGACTCATGCCAGTACCCCAGATCTGAATTTGTTTTCCTAGTGATGCTTAGCCAGTGGACAGGGGTCTTCAATATGGCCTTGTTTGCTTTTTCCTGCTAAAAAAAAAAATCTGCTTTTTTAAACACAAATTCCCTATGAAACAAGCTAAATGACCTAGGGGCTGGAATTGGACCCAAGTAGGTAGCTATGCAAAATTATTCCCTTGCTAAGGTGCTGCAGTGTCTACAGCACTATTAGGATTCCTTAAGCCTCACTGAAGAATGCTGCAGTACTAACTACTGTTATTTTTGCTGTTGGATTATTACCAGAACATCATTGCAGATATCCTGCAATTCAGCCTCAATTTTCTCACGATATTCTCTTCCCATCTGCTGTTTCTTCTCGTTTCTCTCTGTTTTCTGTTCAATGCTGGAAATGACACGCCAGGAGGAGCGACGGGCACCAACCACGTTCTTGTAGGCCACGGAGAGGAGGTTCCTCTCCTCGTTGGACAGTTCGTGGCCCTGCTCAGTGACAGCCTTCATAGCAGCAGCCATGTCATCGTAACGCTCGGCCTGCTCAGCCAGCTTGGCTTTCTGTACCAACTCACTTTTATCCATGGCTCTCCTGCAATTAGGGGGAATAAAAATAGAGAAAAGTGGCTCTTGATGGTCTGCCCTGTGGAAGTTCATGCTGAAGGGTGAAGCAGATCTTACAGTCACCAGTAAGAGGGAAGTCTATCAACTCTAATAAATGAAGGGCTTCTTTTCAAAAATTTGACCTTTTGCTAAATATGTATAATTTCTATGTGAAAATGACTAATTGCAATCCTGAAGATATGAAAGCATCATTCTCCAAAATGCAGCAGAAGTCATATTGGCATTAAGCACAGCCTGATGTGAATCTCTCCCCTTTCCTGTACCAGCCACAGCTCAACTTGGGAGACACTAACCTGGTGTTCTGACCCAGAAAATACCAGTTTTGGGCGGATTTTTATGTTTTTTTATTTCTTCCCACCACTATACAACACCAACTACTTAGGAGCACTGAAGCACTGGACAGCTCCTCCTGATACTAAAGAGTTTTGGCAAGCTACAGGAGGTGTTTCTGTGGGTTTACATAAACCACTCAGTAAAGCTGTAGCTGTTGGCAACTATGGAAAACACATTTATACTGTTCTAGCAGAAAATAAAGCTTTTTTTACACATGCATCAATGTACACATAATGAATAACTTCACACAGCTAGGGGGGCTGCAGCCTCAGGTTTTCTTTTAAATAACACTGACATTCACAAAATCTGAATGGGACCACATGATGGTCACTACTGCAAAATAAATTGCTTACATGGAAACAACTTATCATTTCTGAAAATACACTTTAGCAACTGAAGCCAAGAAAAACACATCACATAATCACAAGGCCACCAAAGAGCTTAAGCAATGAAAAATGGAGTAAGGAATGTGCTAGTGAGGCAGCCTGGGTGTTGCTTACTTCTGCAAGACAATGTTAACATATAGTTAACTCAGCCACTGAGCTACTTAGCTCACACTCCATATACCACATAGGGCCAGTGCTCACAGAAGAAATTAAACAAGTTTCTTTGCCTTTACCTAAGTAAAGCAGACCTCAATAACTCACAAAGTCCAAGACACCCAAATTCACTTGTAAAATTCCTCCAGTTTTGCAGGTTCACTTTTGAACAGAGCCAGAACTGTTATTCTTGTTAGTACTGAGCAATAATTATCCTCTCTTACTCCCTAAATCATAATCAGGACTGTCATTGTCCAGATAAGTTTTCATGCTGAGGTCTAACACCCTAAAAACAACCTCTGAAAGAACAACAAAAAGCAAATAATAAGTTTACAATTGCCTTTCATAGGCTTCTGTTCATTAGAGAAACATCTACAGCCCTACTAGAAACAATCAATAGGCTGAAAGCAATTGCTGCAGCCTCTTCCCTTGCTCTCACCTTTGAAGATTCCAGACTGACAGGCTTCTGATGGAGAACATCTTGCACACACTACTCAGCTTTTATTTCACTGGAAGTATCACCTACCACACCACTATATAAAAAAAAACCCAGTCCCTTGTCCTGAACCAGGACAATGAGATGCAGACCCAAATTCCCATTTTGTGCTTCTGCTCATACTGCCAAGGACAAGTCCTAACCACAAAATTATTTTGAGATGAGCTGAAGATATTCCACTTTAGCAAAAAAAAACCCCATCCAAGATATCAAGTAAAACAGTGTTATTTCACTTGAAAGCTCCTGAAGTAAACCCAGCAACCAAATGTACCTGCTCTGGATCTGCAAATCACACTCACTCCCACTTGCCTCTGATCCTTTGTAGATCCTAATTCATCCATCCACGTAAGGCACTCAAAGTAAGGATATGGAATGTTAAAACCAGCCTCCCAGAAAGAGACCTCTTGCAGACTGGTAAGTAAAGTTGGGCTGCAGTTTAGTTCCATTTAAAATGCTGTGTTTAAACTACTGTATCCTGGGACCCATTGAAAGGTAACACACAGACTTCAGTTCAAAGCCCTCAACAAGCCAGTGACTGTGGGCAGCAGTGTGACAAGTTCTGGACATTAATTTGGTTCTTTCCTCCCCAATAAGCTTCTACCATGGGGATATGCTCTATTATCATTGACTTCCATAGCCTTATCAAAAGGATAGCTCTTGATGGAAAGGGATAAGTGGGATTTGTGATATGATTTTTTTCTCCCTTCTCTGAAGCCTATCATAGTACCAATGCAGAACATGCCCAAGGAAATCATTGGACCATTTCCCATTGAGAGAACTCATCCCACTTTTCCCTGCTGAGTCTATGAAACTCTGTAAACCATTCCCTTAACTCAGCACTAATTGCAGACTAAGTGCTTAAGGCAGGAAGTAATTTGTGAGTGGCATTTCTCTACGCACTCACTAAAATCTGAACATGAGCAAAGTACACCTGAAGAATGCTTTTTACATTACAAGAGCCAACTTTAAACAACAGGACATTTAAATAAAACAGTTTCAGAGCAGTTCTAGTTTCCTCACTGTCTGCACAGCTTCTAGAAGTATTTCTATTGCATCTTATCTTCTCCTCTTCTTCTTATGGAATGTGATTATTACGTGGAAGCAGCCTGCTTGTTGAAGTCTGGAGGCAAACAGCTCCAACAGAGTTTACATTTTGCCATTGAAAAGTCTGTTTTATCTTTGATCTGCACTTTGCCAATGATGGTCTAATCTGTAGACGAGTCATTTGTGCAGAATTCCATTCACAAACAATATAGAGGTTAGTTTTGAAAGGGTGCAGAGTTTGTTTTATCAAGCTCACTGACATATTTATATTTAGATGCAAGGCAGTTCACAGCAGTCAATGGGTTCATGTAAGGACACATGAAGGAAATGACAGAGGGAACTGCAGGGGCTCAAAGACCTAGTAGATAAAAGAGATCCGGAAACCAGTTTAACGTATCAGCTATAAAAGCAAAAAGATTAGAATGTTGTTTCTCATCAAGCAACTTTCCTCAGCAATGCAGCTAATTTATGCACACCTTAAATGTAACTCAAACCAATCACTGAAGATGGAGCTCCTCAGAACTTCACTTAGTTTTGCTATAAAAATTCAGTATACATGGGCTTGAGTTTAGTTAATTCATCTTAGTATGAGTACTGTTAGAAGGTTTGCTATGAAACACAAACTATTATTCAGTAATATGGATTTAATAGAATTTAAATGCAGTAAGAAAATCATTGCCCACACCAAAATATCTGTCATTGATAGTAAGCCTACCATAATTTCTTTCCCAGGGTGCTGCATAAAGGAACATTTAAAATCTTCAGTGATTCTCCGTTGCTTACCTTGTTAGAAGCTTGGAGAGAGCTTTGCAGAGCTATGCTGGCTCGAGCTCCAAAAAGAGGGAAGTGTTTGCCAGAAGGAAAAAAGATACAAGGAAAGGAGTGATGTTTGAAAAGGCAAAGAAGCAACTATCAGTCATAACTGGTCCCTCCCAGAGAGGAGACAAAAGCCACACTCTAACAATGGATCAGTGTGCCACAGTCTGAAACAAGCAAAGCCTAGAGCTAAAAATACTCCTAGGCTACACACAGAAGCCATCTACCAAAAGTTACCTGCAGCTAGGAGCAAAACACACAAAGGTGATGAACAGGAGGCTGACAGGAATGATCTATTCTAGCACCAATGAAGGCATGCCATGGTGGCAAGGGGAGAAGAGGGAAGATGGAAAAAGGAGCAGAGACGTGCAGGTCACAGCCATGGAGGAGTCCTGAAAGTTGCCTGTTCTAAGCAGAAGATTCTGATATTAGATGCATTAACACATTTCAAATACTTAAGACAGTGTCTTCTTGAGAATCTGTTACATCACAGCTTAGTAGCCCTCCAAAAAGGTGGCTGGACACTGTTCACAATAAGGAATGGCAACCACTACCCAGCTGCCACAGCCAGTAGCACTGGCTGCCAGAAATTTGAGTCACCCGAAGTCCCACAGTTAAAATGTAATTTTTTTATTATTATTTTTTCTCTATCTCCCACACAGCCTAGAGCTCTTTCAGTCTCTCTTACAAGCATAGAGGAGCATATATTCTGGCACTAGAAGTTACAAGTGCTTACTCCCACCCCAGAAAAGCTTTACACCTGTGTAGACAAGACATATCACAAAGCATCAAAGGTCAGAACCTGTAAACTCATTAGCCTGTAGCTGCCTGCATCTTTCACTGGAAGATGCAGTGAGAAGGGGACAGTGCAGCCACCCTGGGAACAGCACCTGGAGTCAGGACACCCACGGGTCTTTCAAGAGTGGACAGACACACAGAACTGGAGGTTCACATCCCAGTAACAGCTGAGGAGTAAAACATACAGCTCCTGTTCTTCAGAAGGCTGCAGGATCTTGAGCACTACAGCTTTACCACTCAGCACTTACTCCATCTGCTCTGTAGCCTTTATTGTTTCCCATTCCAATGGGCTCTTTAGGACAAAGCCAAAACGGATCAGAACTAACTGTGTTTAAAGTCTGCAGAAATCAAATGAAAACTGACACTGAAAAAATTTTGGCTTACATAACACATTGAACTGACAGGACAATACTAATAAGCTTATGTTGGTCTGAAGTCTGCTGCTCTTGATGACCTGTTCCTCTGACGCTAATTAAGTCATCGATTTTTGTGCACTGTTTTTCTCTCCATAGCAAGCATGAGAATCTATCAAACAAACACTTCCACTTGGTAAAATACTGGTGAGAGAGTAGTGTGGTCATTGGTTTGACATACAGGTCCTGGAGAGCTGTGTAGAGATGCAGGTTAACAGACCTGCACGTTTACTGTGAGAAAGGAATGCAGGTTTGGTGAAATGGGAGGCAGTCATACTTCCCAGTCACAAGCTCTGTAAGTCCATTCAAATTATACCATGGAAATGCTGGAAAACCAGCAGACTGGTACAGAATTTGCAGTTCAACCTTTCAACAATATGTGAACGTATGTGATTTGATTTCTGGATGGGCAATTCATTCTGAAATTAAACATTCATGTGAGGTTAAGTGGTATTAAGTGGTATTTCAAATTAGAGTTCTATAATTACAGGGAGTAAGAGCTTTGGAGACACTGTTTCTAAAACAAATGGAAAGTCTGTCTCCACAATTCAGGTACAGACATGCTAACAAAAGTACCTGCATGATGGGGATGGCATTCCCTGTCAAGTAGACTTTGCTCCCAACATTTATTCTTTACCAGAAATGAATAGACTCTTTCAGTGGAGTGAGAGAAACCTTCCTTGTTTTACTGCAGCATTCAGCATTTGATTTTATTAGTTGTGTTTCTCTGTTCTCAAAGTCTACCATGGATTGGTAAATAACTGATCAGAAAATGAATGGGTCTGCTAAGATCTGAACAGTAAAACCTTCTCTGAGAAGCTTGGATATAGCAAATTCAGTAAAATATCCTGCAAACATGAGGGAAAAAGGAAAATACTTCACAGTTGTGATTTTCCTGCTGACCTTGTGCAGCCCATAACTCTGGCCTCCTGTGTATCTGGCCTTCAGTTCAAATCTTCATGCAAATGTTCAGATAGTATTAACATATTCTATAAAGCCACACCTCAACCTGCTCTGGTCATCTGCCATCATTACTTGTTGCTTCCTAAATTCGACCAATACGATTTGTGAACAAAATGACACATTCAGTGGTTTTCCATCTCCATAGAGAAACTCAAAATGTCTATGACAGGTATGAACAGAGTGTGGGAACACTGATATTGCAGGGACACTTTAAAACTAGTGACAGTAGCCTTGTTCTTTCTAATGCCAGGCTGAAAAGCAGAGCTCTGCTCCCTGCCTGTGGCCCTTCACTCAGGACAGCTGCAGGTGGAGACATGCTGGCACTTCCACAGCACAACACACTCACTTGGAAACACCTTTTTGTTCCAACCAGCAGAATTGTTTTTGGCCAGAGTCCAGGTGGAAATAGTGCGTTAGCCCAAAAAAATCTTCCCCCAGGCATAAAGTTCATGTCAAACTAATGTATTCATATCACAGGTAAATCACTTTTGTTAATAATAAACTGACAGTATTTATATTACAGGGTGGGGCAAGAAGTGTGGCCATGTAACAGACACTACTGTAAGGCCTGGTGTTAGGATACCACACGGATCAGAGTATGAGCTTTTACCTCATTAACCAAATAATTATTTACTGAACTCCTCCTCATCTCAGTTCATTCACATGCAGCACAAAAAGCTGCATATTGGCACAGGCCTGCTCAGGAAAAAATAAAAAGACTCAACATCAAAATAGCAGAGATCAGAACATGCGGTACTGACATAATGAGGTTGAGAAAACTGCACCAGGCCCATCTGTGCAACGAGTCTATCACTTTATTGGTACCAATTTAATAAACAAAATATGATACAAGGGATATTTTTGCAGTCATTTAATATAAAGAGAGAAAAAAGGCACTCGCATTCTTGTTGTCTTTTCTAGGTGAGGTTATACTCGTTATTTTTAAAATAAAAGCTTTAATTTCATAAAAAAGTATTAAAATTTCTGGCTAAGGTGTCCTGCAGCAATGAATGCGTGAAGACACAAATATCCTACAGCCAAGGAAGTTACAAAACCTTACAAACATTCTCCGTAGGAATTTCGTTTTTCTGATGCTGCATGATGTGCTTTTCATTTTCCTACCACTGGAAAAGGTGTCTTAACTATTAATAAGAAATTTATCTGAAAGCAGCCAATTTATATTGTGATCTCTGTGTGAGATATATTTACACAGTGACTGTGCGCCGCTGTCCTTTCATCATCCCAATCCCCAATTACACGTACCTCAAACAAAGCCTGTGGCTGTTAGCTCTCGGCTACTCCCCAGCCTTTTATAGGCTGGAAGCAACCTTGTTTCCATCTCCCATCTCTATTCCCAAATGGACACAAATGATTAAAATTGTAAAACAATAATGAAATCGTTTTGCTCTCTTCTCCAGCGCTCACATATTGCCACGATCACCTCTGGCCCTACGTGGCACCCACGGGCGCGGACACGGCAGCTCCGCTCTCCGGGGCTGGGCACGGAGCTCCCGGCTGGGGGAAGCCCGAGGCCGCCCCGACCCTGCCCCGCTCTGGGGCCAGGCACGGCGGAGCCCCGGGGCCGTGGGCGA